>VCRD01000619.1:25794-43691 GCA_006783055.1 Trinorchestia longiramus | reverse complement strand
TGATGATTCCGACATCAAGATCGTTGATATAGATGATGAAGAGGAGCGGGCCTAAAACGCTCCCTTGAGGGACTCCTGATGTTAGACTTTTTTTCCTTCCCATTTCTGTTCTTATCAGCTATCCGAAAAGTTTCATGAAAATGAAAATGCTGATTATCCGCGATTATCTGTGTATACTTTCTTGACTAAGCACCAAGTGCTTACGACCAGAGGGGATATAACGTTAAGTTCATGCAAACTAACTTCAGATTTGGTGGGCAAGTCACGAACGAGTTCAGTAACTGGAGTCTCATCAACGTGGGTGTTGTGGACATAACTTGAATGAATAACTCGTATAATACGACATACGTTCCGATTATTTCACCTGGCTTGTCAAGGACTTAGAAGCTGCTAAAAGTGTAAATGCTAAATTTTCAAGCTCAAAATCAGATTGATCAAACTTTTCCCAGCTATTAATAAAAGGATGTCACTGTCAAAGAAAAAAATATTACTTACGCCTCTTATGTCCCAATATCCCAGAACAGGAACATTAGCCATTGTTGAATATGAATGCCACTTGAGTAGATACGGAGACAACCCTACAATGCAACTCTTAACCAACGACTGCTGATAGCCTTCGTTACTGATATGGAAATTTCCCGTCAATGAAGCGGGGCACTAGTGCTACAAGCATCAAAATCAGTGAAATAAAGACCGGCAGTGTCGAAAATGCTTTGAATCAATTGCATTAATTTCTATTTCAGAAGTTATCCACGGTTTAAAATAGTTCAAATTATAGACTAACTTTAATTAAAACTTAAGCATATCGCTCGGTTTCTAGTGCGTGATCAAGTTTGCTACCTTTGCAGATCGTACAATCATTTTGGTGAGCATCTTTAAATATCCTATTGATATTATTGATGTCTAGATTTGCATTCACATCGTGAGAGCGTAAGTAATCCTGTTACATACTAGTCCCGTTAAATTTGCGGATAAGCGATTCTACCAGGTTTATCAAAAATCACTAACTACATCATAAGGGCATGAGCTTACTTAGTCAAAATTAAGTAACCAGGGTTAGTGATGGTTCCACAAAGCCGCATAACTATTGAGAACTTGAGGGATTGAAAGAATACAGGTGTTTTTTCGTATTTCAATCGTCATCGAAAGGGAAAAGAAAGATCTCACACTGCTACTTCTGCGTAGTACATCTAAAAGCTACAATACATCAATTGCAAAAACCGACACTATTTTTATAGCCCTAATGTTCCTTTTACCAATCTTCCAAAATAATAGAGCTCGTACAACTGCACATCGTACAAACTTGATCCGCTGTGAAAAATGAAATTGCTCGCTGCTTTCAAATTCAAATATAGTAGAAGTCTTTAACTGGCACCCATGGGACTTTATATTTGTCGGTTATTATCACCAAAGTAACCACAATTCATACACACACACACACTAGACAAACAGGAAAACTAAATCAATTGCATAAAGCAGTTAACCTGTTAAGCGTTATTTACATCATGTTTGTACGAGTTGCATTCTACAATCATCTACGCCACATGATGTAGATGCGCGACGGTAACACAGCGGCGTCATGATTTTTATTGGTTTAATTAGCGTTGTTAGTAGTCATAACAATTGTAATGACAAAAGCATTATTGTAGAGTGAGCGGTGACCGTCAACAGGTTAACCCTTTCGAGTCTGCCAGGACACATTTGTTCCAGCGGGACTTGAAAGCCGTCTCGAAAGGGTTAAAGAAAAAACAATGAATAAATATATAAAGCTTGGCCAGCGAGTGCCGGTTACAAGGAATTTTACTGTACTTTGAAATTTACCTATTTTAGTAAAAACTTGTGTTCGTGAAACCGTTAAACAGCCCATTCATAGAATATTCAAGCAACTTGCAGGCTGTACAAATGATAACAGATCACTCTTGTACTGAGCAGTGTCTATCGCTAATAAAGCGATGAACAATTTCTTCAAAATTAAAACATTGCGACTAAATGTGAGCATTGCACGCAAACGGGAGGAACCTTCAAGTGATCTAACACTTTCTGAAACGTTGCTCCACAATTGAAAGTGAACTAATCTCACAAAGACTTCCAAGTGCTGTTACTGACAATGTGGATCATTCTTCATCGATCAGTCAATTTCACGACGGTATCTCTGGGTTCCTCCAAAGAAAAGGCGTCGAAATAAGTTCCGTCTAAAGAACTTCATTTTCGAACGGGCCCGAATACTTAAAGCAGATCCACTAAAACGGAGCAGACGCAATTATCCGAAGTTGGGAGTATCTACCGCAGAAATGACATGTTACAGACTGACCTAACTTGACTCAAGCCCAATTCTGAGCGCAAGAAAGTGTAAATATACTCAAGAAGTTTCAAGACTTGATTTTAGCAATTGTTTAGTTTTTCGAGCTGTAATGCGTCATAAGATTTATATTTTCTGGACAGGAAAATGATCCCCAGACTCACGAAAGACCAGTTTATTTAAGAACGAGGTCTTTCCTTCTTCTCCTTGTACAAGGCCAGAAGTGAGACGTTGGCAACCTTCACAACCTTGAAGCGAATACCTGAAAACAGAGAAATTAATCATTAGTCTAGAATTATAACCAATCAACCACGTACAGATGATTAAAAAAGTCACTAGCGAAAAGTTTTGTCCCGCACTGATACGAGGTCCAGCACATATATTCCCTCAAACATTTCGAAATACTAATGCCATCCCAATGCTCTTAACGGGTTTGAATTTGTTGAATCAAATTCAACCATATAAAATTTCCCCTAAATCTAGAAAATGCTGAATGAAGATAGCTGAGGCACAAACCTTGCACTTCTGGTTTCAAGCTACAAATTGGCTCTATACAGGCGAGATGTTTTTCCATTAAAACAAGATCCAAACCTATAGCAAATATTGATCCCCTTTCAAGTCATTATTTAAGCGGACAGCATGGATAAGATTTAAAGAAGTTCCTTTTCAACAGTGTACATGAATAGCAGAACACTCACCAGGAATATCACCGACGGCGTGACCCTTACGACCGAAACCTGCCACAAGAACCTCATCGTTCTCCTCGATGAAATTCAAGCAACCATCACGGGGTACGAAAGCAGAGATCTTCTTGCCGTTCTT
This sequence comes from Trinorchestia longiramus, assembly GCA_006783055.1. Lineage (NCBI taxonomy): Eukaryota > Metazoa > Arthropoda > Malacostraca > Amphipoda > Talitridae > Trinorchestia > Trinorchestia longiramus. The sequence continues at coordinate 40,570 of VCRD01000619.1, read as the reverse complement.
TATGAGCTGAACTCTGACGCACTTACGAATGGCAGAATTGGGCTGCTTGGCTTCAATACCGCTGAAAAATTAATGAAAATTACCATCTTACCCAAGCTTCATGTCTAAGAACCAAGAAATCTCAAAATACAATAAAAAAACAACCTGCAGAACTCAAAAACTAAAATATATTTCTTGCCAACAGCTTATCCATCTTAAGTAAATTGTTCACTATCCCTATGAAGATTACAAAACAATCTTTCATTACACCGATTGGTGCTAGGCATAAAATATGTAAAAAGAAAAAACCCACACACAAAAGTGAGCACATTATTACAAAACAAAACTTAAGTCATGTACTATACCAATTAAGTTATTTTTTTCATACCTTTCTCATAAAATTGTGTATATACATCATAAAAGAGTAACTTCCATGAACAAAAAATCTGGGATACAAATACTCCAATAAGACTGCAAACCAAGGATCAGTATGTATAAGAAATCTAGAATTCCAAAAATAAGTTCTGATGCAACAAATGTAATTACAAATGAAGGATACATACTAACTAAATGAAGGTGTCTTTAGTAACAATTGTCTTACATTTTCTCAAGAACAATGCCTTTAGCATGGGAAGCACCTCCGAAGGGGTTGGCCTTCCAACGGGTGCCAAGATGGGCCTTTTTGTAGTCCTTGTCGTGCCATCTCTGTGCACGACGGTTGTTCTTGTATTTACGAGCTGTGCGAATACCACGGGGCTTACCTGCAAAAGTAAACAGTATTTACTATTCATTGCAGTCAAATATGGTAGATGAAGTGTGTCAAATTAAATAAATTGATAAAATCTCAAACTATTTAAGGAATATGAAAATATTCATTAAAAAAGATTCAATAGTTTTGATATAATGTAATGTACTAAATATTGAAAAACTTGCCTCTTTCTTCATTATGCATACAATGCTTAAGACAACAATTTTAAGGAAGTGGTGCACTGTATCAAGCAATTTAGCAAATGCAACTTCTATGTAAACCTTCACTGCTTGAATTATGTTCAGCTTGGCAAATTTTTATAGGCAACAACCATTCTCTGAATAAGTTGTACTACAACTGATGCATGATCATCCTAGGCTGAACTAAACTTATATACAACCAAAATATATGCAGCATTACACACAGCTAGCAACAGAGCTATTACAGTAGAATTCCTTAAACCAGCAGTCTCTGGCCGAGCTTTATATATTTATTCATTGTTTCTATTTGTTAACTGCTTTAAGCAATTGATATTGTTTTCTATTTATGTCTAGCATGTCAATCAATTATTTGTGGTTACTTGGGTGATATTAATTGGCAAATGCAAAGTCCCATGGGTGAGAATTAAAAAGACCTACTGTACTTTTAATATATATGATACAAGTATTGAAAATTTTCAAGTACAGACTTGGCATTCAACAGATAAGGATTATTTTTAGTATATTCATTTTTAGGTCCACCAGTATTGACAGATAAGGATTATTTTTAGTATATTCTTAGGTCTACCAGTATTGAGAAGTTATTCTTCATACACCCAAGAAATTATTTTTTCCTTTTACTATGAGCACAGGGATAAACTTTAACATATTTTTGAAGTTAATTAAATATACTTAACTCGCCTCAGCTTTAAAATTTAGGACCCTGACTTGAACAAGACAAAGTCTAAACCTAACTCACAATAAAACCAATGCTTTATCTTGTTTGTGACTTTTCACTTGACTAAACTACATTCAAGTCTTCAAATGCTGACTGTTGAAGATCTTGTTCCATCATTGCTATGATTATATTTTTCTCCATACCACTTATGCATCATCAAAATATTGGCAAGATTTGGGATGCTCACTAGCTCATACATTTATTTGACAGGAATTTTAAATGAAATACTCATTGTCTTAGAAAGCAAAAACAGTGAGAATTTGTCCACTAGCATCATGGCCAACTGACCTTTTTACTCACATAAAGTAAAATATAACTAAACATGCAAGAAGAAATTGCATTATTTTAGCCAAGTATTATTTGAATAGAATAAAGATCAGTGAAAGTACCCAAAATTTGTGTGTTTCCCCAACCTGAGCTTATATAATAAATACCTTCTGCATATAATAATCATCTCACAAAGAAAAGTGAAAAATATTTATGTTTGCAGCACATGAAAAACTTTCAATAGCCACTGGCTACATTTTTGAAACAATGATAAACATTTTAGGTCTCAATGCTATTGCTAAAACCTTTTCTTCATGATGAATAATTATTGTAAATATTAGAAAAATGGAACATGAAGAATGTGCTGTATTAATACCCACCTATTCTCCCAAATTAAAATTAATTCATTCAACAAGCCAACATTATGAAAAAAGGTTAAAAATGTTAGTCTTGAGCAAGCTACTAGCCTCCAGCTACAACTGTGACCAGCCTGCAGAGTGTGGTTTACTGATCCTGTTCACTTATTTACAGCACTCCTGTTGCCAGCTGTAATTCCATATAAATGGAAAAATGTGCCACTTGTCTCTTTTAATAAACATAACACCAAGTGAAAGATATAAAAGAATACAGGAATCATCCTGTGAAACTTAGGATGGTCCAAAAAATTGTCAAAATGCTCACAAAATTTATAAAATTACTTCACTGCCTGCAGTGATTAGCCAAAGTCTTGGTTTCCGTGAATGATCAAATTGTATTGTTGAAAACACAATATTTTCACATTATTAAGAAACAATGAAAGCAAGACCTCAACACTACAGCTTATCTTGTCTGTAGAGAAAGGTAACGATAACATGACATTTTAACTACCACAAATTAAACCAAACATTCACAAATTGTCATTCTTTTGAAAAATTTCCGGCAATACGTTAAGTATTAATAACGTGTGCACGGCAAAACTCAAAGCTTCGAACATGTAAATTAATCAAGCGAAGACATTTCTCGCAAACTTGCAGTTCAACGAAATGTGCGATTTTCACACGTGTTCATATAAGCGTGATAAATACGTAATAATGAAATCAATATTTGAAACTAGTCTTTTAGTTCAGATAAGAAATATTTTTCAACTGCACACTAATGAATTTCACAGACCAGTGAGCAAAGACAAACACTATAGCAAGTTCAACAATAAAAAATGAATAAATTCATACAAAAATTCCACTCAATTATTATTATAAAGTTTCTATCTAATATTTCAAAAACCAATAACACTTACCCATTTTTTCACAGTATTAAAGCACCAACATTCACTACCCACAGTCTAAATTCACACAAAGTACTGTAAAGGATGTTGCCAAATGGTCTACCGCCGTTCACTCTGACTCTGATTAAGAAAATGTCTGAAACACATGAGAAATTAGCTTCTATTAATTTTTACTGGTATTTTCCTGCATATGAATCTATAAAATAAATCTATCATTAAAAATGTTAAAATGATTGAAAATTGTGAATGATCAACCTGATCTACGCTTAAAGTTTTTATTAATTATAGAACGACGGAATCCACGGATTTTACTCATTTTTCATATCATAGTTATAAACTTGAATTTTTATGTTTAATGTCTGCTATTTTATGGGGCTCTCATGCATCGAAATATACTTCAGCAAACAGCTCAACTGTAAAAATAATTTATGCCTATCTTGTTATGCACGATACATGAATTAACATCAAATTTTCAAATCTCTCATGAAGAAAGTCCTAAAGTGGCAGAAATACATTTGTTGATTATATGGAAACTTTATATTTTCTCTAAACAGAGAAGCAAAAGTTGCATATACAATTATGTTGAAGCAGGTATAATGCTAATAAGAAAAAACCGTGGCAATATATGAGCTGAAATACACTGAGCACAAGATTTTCTAAATACAGAATAATTCCAGTGAGCTTGTTTGTTAGAGATTAATGTTACATAGGCTTTACTTCTCCCCTTGCTAGAATTTTCGGATTAAAACTTTCGTTCGCTCACAGAGTATTTGTTTTTAACTTTTTTATAAATAGTTCCAAATAGTGTAATTTTGAATAGTTTGGGAACAGGAAGCCCAATTTCTAAATTTGAAAGGTACCTAACTATAAAATAGGAACTAGAAGAACTACGATGCATTAGCAGAGGTTCGACACATATACCATGTTTTTATAATCTGAGACATCAAAGTGAAAAGGTAGATACCATTGGTATAAAATAGTCGCTCCTGGGCGACACTAGTGATTCGAAAAATTGCCCATTGCGGCAGTTTTTTAGGCCTACACTACTGAAGTTATTTCAGCTATTGTAATAGCGCTAATGATTAACAGTATAAAAAACCTATGAGCATAAACGGAAATTATTTACATGCGCTGGGCAAGAAAATGATTCTGGACACAGAAAACAAACTAAAAATGCAATACATTATAGCAATATATATGTTTAATTGTATACCCGTATTCTTATTTACAAGAAATTTTGTAGGTACTGACGAATTAGTCCACCATAGCTGTTAGGTGTCGGACAGTTGTATCGTTTTACTGCATGGCCCCGATTTCAACAATTGAAATAATGGTGTATGAACTGCTCGACAAATGAAATCTTGTTATTTAAAGATATAATTATTGCGATAGAACTTTGGAGTTCTCAATACATATTTCTTATTCCGTAATCCGAAATAACGAGTCGCATTTATCATTAAATCTTTCAGTACCGGAGGGAAAATCTCGACACCGATCTCGACCCGAACTGAAAATCTTAAGAAATTTAGAAAAATTCTTGAAACGAACAGTTTCGTTAATTATCTTTGTACTGTGCATCCTAGAACCTTCATTTTGGTCTCAAACTATCGCTAATAACCTCCTCTCACTGTATAATAATAAATTAACCTCCCTTGCTTAACCACCCGCACTTGGTGGGACGCCGTTCCTCGACACCAGTTTTGGACTCCACTAACGATATTTATACCTTCCGGTCTACGTAATTATTTCTCATATATTCATCCCACATACTTCATTTACATATCAAGTTAAAGCTAAGAACTTTCTCATAATATATAAATAAAGTTTGTGGGATGAATAGATGAGAAATAATTACGTAGATATGGCTCAGATATGGGTTTTTGTTGCCGGCGTTTACAACTTTCTCAGTACTTTGAGGATAATATAGAAATTAGAATACGTATCATATTCTGTGAAGGATGAATCTTTCTTCTCTCGGGGTCTAATTATCTAATTAATCTGCTGCATGAGAGCCGTGGCATGATCACTTTTCTTGAAGTTATTTTGCATACTACCCGAGCCGCAAAATTCATTTTTTTAGTCCTTTGCATAAAACCAGGAAAAGAATTATCGGCCTGTATACGATACATTACTGAAATCGCTCGCTTTATGCAATGGTTAGGTTTTGGAATGCTTCTAATAATCGGGAAATTTATTTGTAACACAGAAACTGTCTTAGATACAGTATATCAAAGTATACATTTCCATGTCCAACTGTATTTGTATTTTACAGCGGGTATAAAATTTCACGTACATCCTGCAGATTAACTGGACTTAATCGAGAACGGCAACAGTCGCTAGGAGCATTACCATTAGTCTTAAGATGCCTGCATTAAGAATTGACAAACCAATTTATGTGCATTGCATTCATGATTGGAAATAAAATTTCTTTTCCATATTTTACTGGTATGAAATGGAACAGGACATGGGTAACAGTAGCAGGTGTAGTCGGTATGGATTTAGATACTTTTTCAAATACTTTCGCATCGATCTCTGAAAAAGTATTGAAATCAGTCGCTATTTGAAAGGGATTTTGAAAATTATAAATGCCAATAGTTTTCATTGTGCTATTTCTCATATGGTAGCCCATAATAGATTTAAAAATTTATTTGCCGTTAATGGTTTTTTTGGAAAGTAGGCTAGTTTTGTTTCAGCAACTTTTTCTATAGGATGATTTCATGATGATAACAGCCCCGTAAACACCAGTATGATTTATTCCGTTTATACTCGCGCAGGGTAATCTTTTTCTCATTTTGCGCTGCTATTTTAATTCGTGTTGTATTGTCACTACGTATCTGCTTCGAAAATATCCCTGGAAATTTAGGCATCATTAGCATGATCAATTTCCCTATTCTTCAAAATTCATTGTTCCTCTCCAGTATTTTTTTTAATATAGTAGAGCATTTTCATGCAGTAGATGATCAAACGCGATTGACACTTCTTTGTTACGTTAACCCTTTAGCGACCATTTTTTTTCTAGTTTGTACGTCTAAGCTCACAAAGACCGTTTGTACACTGATGCAATGAAGCACGCTGAGAGCCAGGCAGCCAAAAGAACGACGCTGTAACATGCCACCGCGTTCAAACCTAGTAGCAACCTCATATTGCTCACCGTTTAATTATCAGAACAATTCTCCCAAAGACCGTAAAAGAAGACCGTATGGTCATTTTCGTCGCTAAAGGGTTAATTGAGCATTCTAGTTTGCATCCACTGCAGTTGAGGGGTGAGCGCCCTATGCTTGTGCCGCAGTGTCCTGGTGTTAATTCCACGCAGCGCCTTTCATAGTTGTGATGCAGAAGGGCAGAAAGATGAACTAATTCCTCAAACTTCTAGCTCATCTCTACGAGTAAGTTGAGTTGACGACTAATAATATCGTATAACTAATATCGTTTGACTAATATTGTCGAAAATCTTACAAGGCATTAGCGACTCAAGTCACAACAAAAAAGGGGCGGAAATAATCGCTGGGAGCATTACTTAACACGTTTGTTGCGATTGCCTAGCCGGTGCAAATCATTACTTTGTACATACAGTCACTAGAAAGCTTTGAAAAAATTACAGAACCTAACCTGAGTGACCCACCGGTGGGTCGCATCGCAACAAACGTGTTAACATCTAAGCATATCATTAAGCAACGGAATTAAAAATATACAGGCGAGAATAATTTTAACAACGCAGATGTCCTTGCAAACACAGCATAAGAACAATGCAGGAAACAAGAGAGTAACCAATAAAAATTAACATTAAAACTTCCAAAACTCGCCTAGACATGGCAATCACAAATAATCGTAAAGCAACACTCAGCACGAGGGCATCATTATCTTTCCATGACCACCATACGATAGAAAGTAAAAAAAAACATTTTCAGTGAAGTCTATAGTAGCTATACATACATAGGTTCCTCAATCCTTCGTGCTAATCATGTTTCCAGTATTCTCTGCTGAAAGTACATCGGATCTACGGTGTAATGGTTTACACTTTGGACTCCGAATCCAATTAGTTAGACCCTCTGTAGAACAGACTTCATTGCTTCCACTGTACTTTAGCAATCTGAGTTCAGTTGCCAGGTTGCAGGAATGAGACAAGGCATTGATTTTCTACTGCATTTTGACTCTGGGATCAAGATAGACAAACTGCCATTCGTTAAATTACATGATCGTTACGTGTCTCTACCTTTTGTCTATAGGACGGGAAAAGCCGCTGGAAGCATGATCACTAGGTGTAAAAAGTTGAATCGAAGTACATAAATTCACGCATTTCCTTCTAAAATTTTTGGGGGTATAGCTTCAGTCGGTAAGCTATTCTAGACATCCTCCAATGAGAGGGGACTAAATGTCAGAAGCGGGCGTCTAAATGGTGCGCTGAAATTTGAATCTCATGGTAGGATGAAACTTAAGGTATCAAATTTTGCACTCCTTCAATTAAGAAAGTTAAAGTAAAAACGAAAAATATAAAATTACCTAGGCAAGATATTTTTCCAACTTTGATATTCTGTTATTCAGACGTCCTGTAAAATTCTCCATGGACGAGGATCTTACCAGCAAAGATTGCACCTACACTTGCTTCGCGACGTATTAGGGATACCGGAAAGTTTCCTTGATTTTTGTTAATAATTGAAATAAATATTACAGAAAAATATTTATTACTAAAAATAATCCCCACCATTAGATGTAACCATCTTCAGAAGAAGTAAAGGAATTAAACTCTGCTTCAACCTCGTTAACATTTGTGAATCTTTTTCTGCTGATGAAATGGAGGTGGAGCAAGGTGCGGCGAAGAACAACATCCCAAACTAAAATCGTTTTTTTTTCGAGTTTGGCGGAATGGGGACTAGCGTTGTGTTGCAAAATTACTTTTCCTGTTCACTAGGGAACATTCTTGAAGCAACGATACAATTAGACGTTCGAGTTTCTGACAAAATACTGTAGGTGTGCAGTCACAGTTGTTCCTTGCTCCGATAATAGCTCAAAGTTAAAGAAGACAGAACTTGCCGATACCCTTAACAGTTTTTACTGTTGTAAACAGTTATGGTTGTTTCATAGTGCAACTTGATCAGACCACAATAAATTGTCTATTTACATCTATCGTCGGATACAGCGAAATCATTTCAAACGCTTACTCTGTAACCTGTATTACTATTTTGGTCAGTTCTACCATTACTATTATTCTATTCCTGTCTTAACCAGTTTCTTGCATTATCTTACTTCATGTTCAATTCGTGGATAAATTATCAACATTTGTATCAACGTTTAGTTTTACATGAACATTTCCATATAAAATGAAACTGCTCTGTAATTCATGAAGTTGGAAAAGGTAAAATAACATCAAGATGTAGTTTAAAATATTTATTATTCAGCATGAAACTACGTTCAGGTACTTCCACATCTGACAGCCCAATGGACCTGAAATAGAAGGAATTCAGTCAGTTGATTGCTTCGCGCTAAAATCGCTGTGCACGCAACAGAGTTTCGAGGCAGTTTTTTACGAGACTAGTAACCCTACATATTTCTATAAGATCACGGAACAATTGCCAACGCAACATGTACACTTCGAATGGGGGAACAAATTTCAAAAAAACCTACATCAACTCTACATAAAATTCTTAAAACAGTTAATTAGCTTTACACCACTACAGATTCAGTAGTTTGAGTTTCAATATAAAGTCTTCAAGACATTGCAGAAGGAAGAGGTTTAATTAGAATCTTATGAAGTATTTGTACCCACTGCATGAAGTGAAGCGCTCTCAAAGAGGCATCATGATTAACGTGGGTTCTTTATCTGGCCTCTCAGGAAGCGAGAAAATGAAACAAATTCTCGTAAATTTAAGAAGGCCAAACGCTTACGAGCGAAGTTTCAACAGAAAATCTTAACGCTTCACTCTAACTCACCTGCAGTTTAATTGCGAGCGCCTGAATCATTCTTGCAATAACGAGGGCGATATCTTCCCAAGACCTGTGTGGCACAAGGTTTTTCTTGAAGTGTAGACCAAAACCAGGAATTTGGTAAAAGACAACTTACTATCAGGCTCATTAAATCAGTTAACCATCACGGCACTTCAGGTGCTTTTCTCATCATATACGGGACGAAATTCGAAGATTAAGGTCTACATAATTAATATCAACGTCTTCCACACCTGCAGTGAGGATTTGTTTCTCATCTTCCATGGAAAACCGTTGTTCAAGATCTACAAAGAGAAAAAAATAATTAAAGAAGGTCCTACACTGGCCGATCACAGGCTTTGTATTCAGTTATCAGGCTCATTAAATCATTAAACCGTCAGGGTACATCGGGATTGGTTTCTCATCATGAATGAATCTCAAACAGGAATGCAGTTCAAAAGTTGGACATTTATTCTCTCCCCTACCTTTGAAAATTTAACTGGTCCAGCTGGTTACATTTTACAACTCCAACATAAAGCTCAATTAAAAGCCTATGGTTTTGAGAGACTGGCTTGATTCCTACCACATTCGTTGACTGAAAACTTGCCTTTGATGTGCTGAAATCATGGCAACGGGAAAATGAAAGCAACTGGGCCAGCATAGGAGAGGATCTAAGCTGCCGAGTTTCTGTAAATAGATGAAACAGTCGTGGGAGCCAGATATTATGGGACTACGTACCATGTTGAAATTACAGCCATGACTGTAGTCTCTGGATGGTTGAACTTCATACGCTCTGCAAGGAACAAAACATATGTCAATAATGGAATGGATGATAGTACTTTGATTGGGAGTAAATACTTTGAAGTCAGTGCAAAAATATCTTTCATTCTAGTCAGCTCTGGTAAGCAAAAAATAATCATCAGAAAGTCCCTTTAACTAAATTCAGTGATTCAACATAATCAAATGCATATTAATTGAACTTACCATAGACGACAACCCAGGTCTTAGATCTCCAAATGCACGCCAACCTGCAAGATACAAGAATTCAAATTGAAACTCAATAATTCAAACTAGTGCCGCATTCCTTTCAAAAATTTTCAGTGTAACGCAAATCAGCACGATAATCAGAAGCAGGACTGATAAATTCTTGCTTAACTCATCAGTAAGTGGCATGATAAAACTAGCCCATTTACCATATGTAAATAACAACCATTCAATACTAAAAAAAATTTAATCTTTGTACCCCAATTGCTCATTGCAAGAGGGAAAACCCTCAACATTGAAGAATTTTACCCGAGTACACAAGTTTTGCCAAGGATAAGTTTTAATACTAACCATCCACAATGTAGGAGAGGCCGTTGCGTCTGCTGGCTGCCGGTACCTGCGGAATGAAAAGACTCGTTAAAATTGTTAAAAATACATTTTCATGTACACAATCTACGTACTTTTCAGCAAGTGGCAAATCAGCAGGAGCATCAGAAGCAGGACTGATAAATTCTTGCAATTATCATCACTTTAATAGAATATCATTAATTTAAGGAAAAAATTTTATGCAGTACCTAGATGCAAATAATAACCACCTCCATGTTCACCTCTTTCTTTATCATGAGCTCCAACGTAGTCAGGAAGAGGACCTTCACCCAGGTGTGCAATACAGTTTTCATCCTGAAATGAGAGGCATTTTGTTAGCACTACACGGAATGTTGTGTAAACAATGTCTACTGTATCAAGGATCAGTTAAAGAGTGGCATCAAAATATTCAGACCCGAAAGATAAAACATCATAATGGTCCTTTGTACTTTTTAAAACAATTTTCAAGTCACCAGTGCTTCAAATGTATAAAATACAATGATTCAAAGTACTATTTTCAGTGCGAAAGACTTACCATGCGTGTTCACTAGACCCTGAGCAACGAGTTTTACTCTTCTTGTACCTGTTGAAAGGAAAAGACGTATTCAGACTGATATAGAAACCGGTGCACCAACCAGAAAGAATAATTGTCAGGTATTAGAAATTCACATCAAATTCTCAGATGAACTATGCAAACATCATGATAATTAAATCGCTATCAGTTACAATTTTGAAATTCTATCTCACCTACATTCTCGAGGTATTTTATTAGACTGGATCACTCGATTCAGATTTCCACGTTCACACCACCTGAAAAAACAAAAATTAATCAGTCACCGTAATGAGAGTCAAGAGGCAGAATGAAAGCATCAGTTATCAGGGTAAAAAATTTCACATCAATGTATCAGATGAACTATGCAAACATCATGATAAGCACTACAAAAATTATGAAGAAGGGATCACGAATATCACACCTCACCTTTGTCTTAAGAACTTCAGCGACAGCAGGAAGAAAGGATAGTCCGGATGACCTCCAACCTGGAGAGAAAACAATTGCTATACACTGCACGCGAGATATCTTTCACACGAACTCAGGCCATCTTGATAACCTACATGTAAGTAGTGATATTATTGGAAAACAAATGACTACCCAGCCCTTAACGACTGAAGTTGTGCAGCTCAAAAATAAATTGCTCAACTGCAATGATGCCAACAATTATTAGTTTGCTTCGAATTCAAATCTAAAATAATAAGGCACGAGGTAGCAAAAATGATACAAAACGTAGGATATTGTGTCACTAAAACAATGCTATTGAGTAATACTAAATTATTTTACAACAAAATACTCTCACATCAGTATTTTCCGACAAAAATCTGTATGTCCGTAAGCTCTCACTTCATTTCTCGTAAGGTTATGAGACCTAGTTCCAATTTTGGTTTTAGTGGAATATAACGCTATTGGTTGGTCAAGCTTACTGGATTGCAGAAATTAGTTGGTCTTCTAGAAATAAAGATACGTGATCTAGGAAAAATAAAACAGTCGTGTCAAGGTTCGCTGCACAGCACGGTAACTAGCGTCAACGATAAAACAGAAAACTTCAAACGTTAAAATTGTTAGCTACATACTGACCCAAGCACTAATTATTCACCATTCCAAAGTCACAATTTTACATAGTAACAGAGGTCTCAATGATTTGATTATGAAGTATCTTCAATGACATCAGCCAAAAAAGTTAATTTTCTAAACTAGTTAATTTTCTAAGGAGATTGTTGCAGTCAACAGGTACCTCGAGTGTGAATGACCACGAGGGGTTTAACAACCGCAGTTTCATCTGCCCGCAGTAAGCAGTTGAGAGTTTTGTGCTCTCAACTCCCTACCCATGGGCACACTTAGTGCCTCACATCAGTACAGACTGAAGTGACTTCGAGTAAATTAATTTCATAGACAAGTAGTGGCAATGCCTCCACTACCAGCGACGCATCAACACTTTAGATTATAAGTAAGAAGAGAATTGGCACGTTGCAAGGAATATGGGTTAAACCAGTCTACAGCAAGAGCCGCTGATGTATGTTGTTTAGGTGGGGCTCGCACCCACAGACTAGCAAGTGAGATGCCAGCCGAATTTCAAGTCTCGTGGACTGACTAGCCTTCTTACTTGATACGGCTAAATGCGACAACGTTCATGATTTCGTCACTATATAATAAGGGAGATATATTTTAATCCAGAGGAATGCACGATTCTGATAGGCGTCTCTAATTCTACTTCATCAGATTAAAACTTTGCTGAAGCTTCATTATCTACGGGAATATTGGAAATGGTAAAATGATAATTTTCGAAATTTACAGCTTTCAAATTAAATGTTTTAACTTACGTCTTATAGTCGCAGGTAGACAGCCAGACTTTTCTGGACCTGAGGGAATAATTCGAATATTAGGGGAATCACAATGACCAGTACGCGTTACGGTAATACGCGTTAGTCAGCAACAAGGAATAGGTCAACATAATTTTTCTGGATTCCCACCTTGGTTTCATCATTTAAGCTCAGAATTTTTCATTTCTAATCCAACGTTTTCTTGAAATTACACTAGAAGTAAAAGGGCTCGAGCTATCCATGTATTGTAATACAGATTACCAACTTCTATATTCTTGTGTTGAAAATAGGGGAAAACTACAAATAAACAGAAATTGATAAAAGAACTAAATAAAGAGCTTAAAAAGCACAACTATAAAATTAGCACGAAAGTTTACATCTGACAAAGAGTAAGAGACTATCACCAGCTTGGTCGACTGGAGAGTGAATCTGCTTGCGAGCAGAAAGACCCGGGTTCGAATCCCGCTGCCGACATGGTTGACGCGGCTAGAAATACGGCATGGGACTTGGGTAAAACAACGGAATAATTATCGAAGTAATTATCCGACCCAAGAATGGGCCAGAAGGTTCGTTCCTATAGCCTCATTTTATTCTATTCTATTCTAAGAGTTTAGCAGATTTAGACTACGTAAGCACCTAAACCCTAACCACGGTCTAAAAGTTGGAAAATGGTACGACAATGAGCTAATTTATAACTCAAAATAAGCTTTAAAGCAAAAACTGCGCAATAGGTGTAATCATTTACGTCTGCTACGTCAGTTATACATGCAAGATTTACCTGGCCGACTGGCACGAAAAGCAGCAAGAAACTGTGATGTTAGACGTTCAAGAACCATGTAGCGTCGAGATGCTCGTAGATTGAAGATTCCGCACGTTTCTACTCCTCTTAAGCTTGTTCTTTTTCGTTTCTCAACGCTCTGTCATAGAATCCTGAAAGAGAGAACTTGCCATCAACTATTCGTTCATGTTAACAAAAAATTCAATAATTGAGTACATTTCAGTATCCTTTTGTTGTTAAAACCTTCAGCAATATTCAGGAAATAATTTTCATCATTCAAATTAGCAACCATTTGATTCAAGGAATACCATGATAGTGTCCCTCTCTTCCTTTCACACATTGTTAACACTTACATTGACTCGCGTTTTGTAGCAGACTTTGAGGTGAAACCGCAGCTGCAAAGAAACAAACAGGACATCAGCACCCGTAAACACTGGGCAAAGGAGCGCTCATCAACGGAGATCCTCAGCAATTATCAAATCATCTTCGAGCGAGCGCTCAGTTGACGCGCATGATGCATATCATCAGAGGAGAGACTGATTCTCATATACCATTAGAAAAAATACTGTTTAGCAAATTTCTTATGCAGTGCCATAGATTAATAAAATTTACTTACATTTAGAATGATTATGTAGAACTGATAACTTCAATTTTCTCGCGCTCTGCATTGACCTGTAAAAACATACCATTAAGCAATTTGAAAGCCTGCCTAACACGTTTATCAATTTCTAACCTTTCAGCAATTGAACACATGGAATATCCGCATTAATTTTCAGTCGGGGAAAGTTTTCATCATAAATGCGAGAAAAATAGAGTTTGGCGACTTGCCAAGCACTTATGGAGAAAATCTTACCTGATTGGAAATTTCAACATTTCGCCGACCATGGAAAAAATGAAGTCATATGCAACACACCATCTGTAACAAAGAGAACAAGTTTAGAACTAAGAATTTATTTTTTCTCTTCTTGTTAGCCTGTGTTGAATCAGTCTTTGTTTATATCAGAGATTTCATAAACACGGGCCAAGAGAACTTGGCCAGGCATCATGACAAGATGACTTAATTCAGTGTTAAATATATTCTTAGCGTAGCAGGTAACTCACCAACACAGTCCTATTGTAGGTGGTTCCACGGAAGATCTGCAGCAACTGATGGAGAAAAAATGTA
>VCRD01000619.1:15535-25699 GCA_006783055.1 Trinorchestia longiramus | reverse complement strand
AGTACCCGTAAACACTGGGCAAAGAAGCGCTCATCAACGGAGATCCTCAGCAATTATCAAATCATCTTCGAGCGAGCGCTCAGTTGACGCGCATGATGCATATCATCAGAGGAGAGACTGATTCTCATATACCATTAGAAATAATACTGTTTAGCAAATTTCTTATGCAGTGCCATAGATTAAAATTTACTTACATTTAGAATGATTATGTAGAACTGATAACTTCAATTTTCTCGCGCTCTGCATTGACCTGTAAAAACATACCATTAAGCAATTTGAAAGCCTGCCTAACACGTTTATCAATTTCTAACCTTTCAGCAATTGAACACATGGAATATCCGCATTAATTTTCAGTCGGGGAAAGTTTTCATCATAAATGCGAGAAAAATAGAGTTTGGCGACTTGACAAGCACTTATGGAGAAAATCTTACCTGATTGGAAATTTCAACATTTCGCCGACCACGGAAGGAATGAAGTCATATGCAACACACCATCTGTAACAAAGAGAACAAGTTTAGAACTAAGAATTTATTTTTTCTCTTCTAGTTAGCCTGTGTTGAATCAGTCTTTGTTTATATCAGAGATTTCATAAACACGGGCCAAGAGAACTTGGCCAGGCATCATGACAAGATGACTTAATTCAGTGTTAAATATATTCTTAGCGTAGCAGGTAACTCACCAACAGTCCTATGTAGGCGGTTCCACGGAAGATCTGCAGCAACTGATGGAGAAAAAATGTATTTAATTTCACGCTTGCCTAGTCGATATAAACTTGTATGAAATTCAGTTCAGCACAGCTTCAGCACGATTGCTAAGCGTTGCTAGTACTGATGAAGTATCATTATGAAGCGAGCCATCCTTAAATTACAATAATTTTCCCAACTCTGCAGGCAATATTAATTGTGAATGTCGACTGGGTTCATGACTACCTGCGTGATTTTGTAACTCATGGTAGGATCTCGTATACCTCATAGTTGGATGAAACTTGAGGTATAAAATTCTGCACTTTTTCAACTAAGAAAGTTCAAGTACGGGAAATCAAAATTACCTAAGAAAGATATTTTTCCAACTTTAAACTTCGGTTTCAAACGCTAGTACAATTTTTAATGAGCTGAACAGCTGGGATCGCACCTACACTTGTGCTTCACGACGTACAGGGGGTACCGGAAAGTTACGTCCCATCTTGGTTAGTACTAACTATTGAAAAATCTTCATTGCTCAACAAAATAGTGCATTAGATACAACCTTCGTCCATCTCCTTAGCTTTTTAATTTCGGTTCCAAAACATTATTTTGGGACGAAGGAATTAAACTCCGCTTCAACCTCTGTAAAATGGATGTTTTCCCGCTGATGAAATGCTCTCAAGAACAAAATGAGCAAGAATCTTTTGAAGCAAGGTCTGGCGAATATGGTGGGTGAGGAAGAACTTCCCAATTCAAGACCACTTTTTTCAAGTTTGTTTAGTAGAATGGGGACAAGCGTTGTTGCAAAATTTCTTCTGTTCACACGAATATTTTTAATGCGACGATGTACTGGGAGTTGCCGACAAAATGTGTATGCAGTCCCAGCTGTTCGTTGCTCCAGCAACTCAAGTTAACGAAATGATTAGATTTTCGGGTACCCCTAATAATTGCTACTTTGAGCAATGGCCTATTTTCCATCGTGCAACGTAATCAGACCGCGATAAATTCATTGTTTACGTCGATCTTTGGATACAGCTAACTTAATCTAAACATTAACGCTGAAACCTGCATTAATATCTTCGTCATTGCTACAATTACTATTATCCTATGCCTGGTTTAACCTGTCCTTGGAACATCTTGCTCAACGTTTAATTCGTGGATAAATTATCAACATTCAGTTTTACATGAACATCTCCATGTAAAATGAAACTGCTCTGTAATTCATGAAGTTGGAAAAGGCAAAATAACATTAAGATGTAGTTTAAAATAGATTTATTATTCAGCATGAAACTACATTTAGGTACTTCCACATCTGACAGCCCAATGGACCTGAAATAGAAGGAATTCAGTCAGTTGATTGCTTCGCGCTAAAATAGCTGTGCACGCAACCGAGTTTCAAGGCAGTTTTTTAAGGGCTAAGCCCTACACATTTCTTCAAAATTTCAGAATAGCCAACGCGAACATGAAACATGTACACTTTGAATGGAACAAATTCCAAAAATAATCTACATCAACTCTACATAAAATTCTTAAAACAGCTCACTAGCTTTACACCACTACAGATTCAGTAGTTTGAGTTTCAATATAAAGTCTTTAAGACATTGCAGAAGACAGGTTTAATTAGAATCTTACGAGGTATTTGTACCCACTGCATGAAGTGAAGCGCTCTCAAAGAGGCATCATGATTAACGTGGGTTCTTTATCTGGCCTCTCAGGAAGCGAGAAAATGAAACAAATTCTCGTAAATTTAAGAAGGCCAAACGCTTACGAGCGAAGTTTAAGCAGAAAATCTTAACGCTTCACTCTAACTCACCTGCAGTTTAATTGCGAGCGCCTGAATCATTCTTGCAATAACGGGGGCGATATCTTCCAAAGACCTGTGTGGCACAAGGTTTTTCTTAAAGTGTAGACCAAAAGCAGGAATTTGGTAAAAGGCAACTTACTATCAGGCTCATTAAATCAGTTAACCATCACGGCACTTCAGGTGCTTTTCTCATCATATACGGGACGAAATTCGAAGATTAAGGTCTACATAATTTATATCAACGTCTTTCACACCTGCAGTGAGGATTTGTTTCTGATCTTCCATGGAAAACCGCTGTTCAAGATCTACAAAGAGAAAAAAAATAATTAAAGAAGGTTCTACACTGGCCGATCACAGGCTTTGTATTCAGTTATCAGGCTCATTAAATCATTAAACCGTCAGGGTACATCGGGATTGGTTTCTCATCATGAATGAATCTCAAACAGGAATGCAGTTCAAAAGTTGAGGAAATTTTTTCTCCCCTCTACCTTTGAAAATTCAACTGGTCCAGCTGGTTACATTATTCAACTCTTAACATAAAGCTCTATCAAAAGTCTATGGTTTTGAGAGACTGGCTTGATTCCTACCACATTCGTTGACTGAAAACTTGCCTTTGATGTGCTGAAATCATGGCAACGGGAAAATGAAATCAACTGAGCCAGCATAGGAGAGGATCTAAGCTGCCGAGTTTCTGTAAATAGATGAACAAGTTCTCAGCATGTCACACAGAATAAAACTAGACTAATTTCAGTTGCTACCATCAGAAAATGGTATTCTTTCATGGAAATCAGTTCTGGTAAGCAAAAATATTCATCATAATGAGGGCTTTAAAGCTGTATTACCAGCCTATATACTTGTGTATATATATATATATAAAAAAACAGTCGTGGGAGCCAGATATTATGGGACTACGTACCATGCTGAAATTACAGCCATGACTGTAGGCTCTGGATGGCTGAACTTCATACGCTCTGCAAGGAAAAAAAAATAAGTCAATAATGGAATGGATGATAGTACTTTGATTGGGAATAAGTACTTTGAAGTCAGTGCAAAAATATCTTTCATTCTGGTCAGCTCTGGTAAGCAAAAAATAATCATCAGAAAGTCCCTTCAACTAAATTCAGTGATTAAACATAATCAAATGCATATTAATTAAACTTACCATAGACGGCAACCAAGGTCTTAGATCTCCAAATGCACGCCAACCTGCAAGATACAAGGACTCAAATTGAAACTCAATAATTCAAACTAGTGCCGCATTCCTTTCAAAAAAATTTCAGTGTAACGCAAATCAGCACGATAATCAGAAGCAGGACTGATAAATTCTTGCTTAACTCATCAGTAAGTGGCATGATAAAACTAGCCCATTTACCATATGTAAATAACAACCACTTAATACTAGAAAAAATTCAATCTTCTGTTGCCCAATTGCTCAATGCAAGAGAGGCAACCCTCAACATTGACAAATTTTACCCGGGTACAGAAGTTTTGCTAAGGATAAGTTTTTATACTAACCATCCACAATGTAGGAGAGGCCGTTGCGTCTGCTGGCTGCCGTTACCTGCGGAATGACGAGACTCGTTTAAATTGTTAAAAATACATTTTCCTGTACACAATCTACGTACTTTTCAGCAAGTGGCAAATCAGCAGGAGCATCAGAAGCAGGACTGATAAATTCTTGCAATTATCATCACTTTAATAGAATATCAAATCAAGGAAAAAATTTTATGCAGTACCTACATGCAAATAATAACCACCTCCATGTTTACCTTTTTCTTTATTATGAGGTCCAACGTGGTCAGTAAGAGGACCGTCATTCCGATGTGCAATACAGTTTTCATCCTGAAATGAGAGGCATTGTGTTAGATCTACACGAAAGTTGTGTGAACAATGTCTGCTGTATCAAGGATCAGTTAAAGAGTGGCATCAAAATATTCAGACCCGAAAGATAAAACATCATAATGGTCCTTCATAATTTTTAAAACAATTTTCAAGTCACCAGTGCTTGAAATATATAAAATACAATGATTCAAAGTACTATTTTCAGTGCGAAAGACTTACCATGCGTGTTCACTAGACCCTGAGCAACGAGTTTTACTCTTGTACCTGTTGAAAGGAAAAGACGTATTTAGACTGATATAGAAACCGGTGCACCAACCAGAAAGAATAATTATCAGGTATTAGAAATTCACATCAAATTGTCAGATGAACTATGCAAACATCATGATAATTAAATCGCTATCAGTTACAATTTTGAAATTCTATCTCACCTAAATTCTCGAGGTATTTTATTAGACTGGATCACTCGATTCAGATTTCCACGTTCAGACCACCTGAAAAAACAAAAATTAATTAGTCACTGTAATGAGAGTTAAGAGGCAGAATAAAAGCATCTGTTATCAGGGTAAAAAATTTCACATCAATGTATCAGATGAACTATGCAAACATCATAATAAGCACTACAAAAATTATGAAGAAGGGATCACGAATATCACACCTCACCTTTGTCTTAAGAACTTCAGCGACAGCAGGAAGAAAGGATAGTCCGGATGACCTCCAACCTGGAGAGAAAACAATTGCTATACACTGCACTGGAGATATCTTTCACACGAACTCAGGCCATCTTGATAACCTACATGTAGGTAGTGATATTATTGGAAAACAAACGACTACCCAGCCCTTAACGACTGAAGTTGTGCAGCTCAAAAATAAATTGCTCAACTGCTATGATGCCAACAATTATTAGTTTGCTTCGAATTCAAATCTAAAATAATAAGGCACGAGGTAGCAAAGATGATACAAAACGTTGGATATTGTGTCACTAAAGCAATGCTATTGAGTAATACTAAATTATTTTACAACAAAATACTCTCACATCAGTATTTTCCGACAAAAATCTGTATGTCCGTAAGCTCTCACTTCATTTCTCGTAAGGTTATGAGACCTAGTTCCAATTTTGGTTTTAGAGGAATATAACGCTATTGGTTAACCTTACTGGATTGCAGAAATTAGTCGGTCTTCTAGAAATAGAGATACGTGATCTAGCAAAAATAAAAGTCGTGTCAAGGTTCGCTGCACAGCACGGTAACTAGCGTCAACGATTAAACAGAAAACTTCAAACGTTAAAATTGTTAGCTACATACTGACCCAAGCACTAATTATTCACCATTTCAAAGTCACAATTTTTCATAGCAACAGAGGTCTCAATGATATGATTATGAAGTATCTTCAATGACATCAGCCAAAAAAGTTGAAGCCAAAATTTTCTAAACTAGTTAATTTTCTAAGGAGATTGTTGCAGTCAACAGGTACCTCGAGTGTGAATGACCACGAGGGGTTTAACAACCGCAGTTTCATCTGCCCGCAGTAAGCAGTTGAGAGTTTTGTGCTCTCAACTCCCTACCCATGGGCACACTTAGTGCCCAGTAGTGTGCAATGCCAAGTAGTGACAAGTAGTGGCAATGCCTCCACTACCAGCGACGCATCAACACTTTAGATTATAAGTAAGAAGAGAATTGCCACGTTGCAAGGAATATGGGTTAAACCAGTCTACAGCAAGAGCTGCTGATGTATGTTGTTTAGGTGGGGCTCGCACCCACAGACTAGCAAGTGAGATGCCAGCCGAATTTCAAGTCTCGTGGACTGACTAGCCTTCTTGATACTGCTAAATGCGACAACGTTCATGATTTCGTCACTATATAATAAGGGAGATATATTTTAATCCAGAGGAATGCACGATTCTGATAGGCGTCTCTAATTCTACTTCATCAGATTAAAACTTTGCTGAAGCTTCATTATCTACGGGAATACTGGGAATGGTAAAATATGATAATTTTCGAAATTAATTTACAACTTTAAAATTAAATGTTTTAACTTACGTCTTATAGTCGCAGGTAGACAGCCAGACTTTTCTCGACCTGAGGGAATAATTCGAATATTAGGGGAATCACAATGACCAGTACGCGTTACGTTAATACGCGTTAGTCAGCAACAAGGAATAGGTCAACATAATTTTTCTGGATTCCCACCTTGGTTTCATCATTTAAGCACAGAATTTTTTATTTAGAATCCAACGTTTTCTTTAAATTACTGAAGAAGTAAGAGGGCTCGAGAAAACAGAAGTGATTCAGTGATCCATGCATTGTAAGTACAGATTACTAATTTCTATATTCTTGTGTTGAAAATAGGGGAAAACTACAAATAAACAGAAATTGATAAAAGAACTAAATAAAGAGCTTAAAAAGCACAACTATAAAATTAGCACGAAAGTTTACATCTGACAAAGATTAAGAGTTTAGCAGATTTAGACTACGTAAGCACCTAAACCCTAACCACGGTCTAAGAGTTGGAAAATGGTACGACAATGAGCCAACTTATAACTCAAAATAAGCTTTAAAGCAAAAACTGCGCAATAGGTGTAATCATTTACGTCTGCTACGTCAGCTATACATTCAAGATTTACCTGGCCGACTGGCACGAAAAGCAGCAAGAAACTGATGTTAGACGTTCAAGAACCATGTAGCGTCGAGATGCTCGTAGATTGAAGATTCCGCACGTTTCTACTCCTCTTAAGCTTGTTCTTTTTCGTTTCTCAACGCTCTGTCATAGAATCCTGAAAAAGAGAACTTGCCATCAACTATTCGTTCATATTAAGAATAAATTCAATAATTGAGTACATTTCAGTATCCTTTTGTTGTTAAAGCCTTCAGCAATATTCAGGAAATAATTTTCATCATTCAAATTAGCAACCGTTTGATTCAAGGAATACCACGATAGTGTCCCTCTCTTCCTTTCACACATTGTTAACACTTACATTGACTCGCGTTTTGTAGCAGACTTTGAGGTGAAACCGCAGCTGCAAAGAAACAAACAGGACATCAGTACCCGTAAACACTGGGCAAAGAAGCGCTCATCAACGGAGATCCTCAGCAATTATCAAATCATCTTCGAGCGAGCGCTCAGTTGACGCGCATGATGCATATCATCAGAGGAGAGACACATTCTCATATATCTTTAGACATAATACTGTTCAGCAAATTTCTTATGCAGTGCCATAGATTAATAAAATTTACTTACATTTCGAATGATTATGTAGAACTGATAACTTCAATGTTCTCGCGCTCTGCATTGACCTGTAAAAACATACTATTAAGCAATTTGAAAGCCTGCCTAACACGTTTATCAATTTCTAATCTTTCAGCAATTGAACACATGGAATATCCGCATTAATTTTCAGTCGGGGAAAGTTTTCATCAGAAATGTGAGAAAAATAGAGTTTGGCGACTTGTGACAAGCACTTATGGAGAAAATCTTACCAGATTGGAAACTGCAACATTTCGCCGACCATGGAAGCAATGAAGTCATATGCAACACACCATCTGTAACAAAGAGAACAAGTTTAGAACCAAAAATTTTCTTTTTCTCTTCTAGTTAGCCTGTGTTGAATCAGTCTTTGTTTATATCAGAGATTTCATAAACACGGGCCAAGAGAACTTGGCCAGGCATCATGACAAGATGACTTAATTCAGTGTTAAATATATTCTTAGCGTAGCAGGTAACTCACCAACACAGTCCTATGTAGACGGTTCCACGGAAGATCTGCAGCAACTGATGGAGAAAAAATGTATTTAATTTCACGCTTGCCTAGTCGATATAAACATAAATGAAAATTTAGTTCAGCACAGAGCTTCAGCATGATTGCTAAGCGTTGCTAGTACCGATTAAGTATCATCATGAGGTGAGCTATCTTCAAATAATTTTTACAGCACTGCAGGCAACATTAATTGTGAATGTTCATTGCGTTCATCACCGTACTAGTCAGTTTCCATGGAAATTCTTCTCACTAATTTGAAATTATTATAAAGATAAATGCATTGATGATTTATGACGAATTGTTTGAAATGAACACTTCTCAATATATACAGGACTTTTATTTTGCATGTTGTCTAACGATAGCGTGGACTAGGTAGTACGGTTAAAATTCCTCGATTCAAAAGTAAGAAAATTAAGGATCAATGAAATATATACATTTTAGTTTTACCCGTGCTACATAATCAAAATATTTTTCTTTAATATATATAGAACTTTAATTTTGTATCTTTTGATAACATGGCCGTGTAAGAGAAAGTTAATAACTGAACAAATTGTGTGTTATATTAATCCGATGCCTTTGTTATCCACAATACAATGCTCTTAATACATGCGTACCTGTTTTGATTTCAGTTCAATAATTTTTAATTTTTCTTCAGTAATGGATAGGAGGTAATGGGACGGACACACAGATGTATACTTAGTCGATTATATATGTAGATTAGCATGCAGTGTTCTCAGTGTAAAGGAGGAGCTCGACAACGAAAACGAGATGCTATAAATATCACTGTATATGCACAATCTGTAGCTTATTATGCATGTTCTACTCTACTAATAAGGAACACTTACTCGGTATGGTACCTGCCCCAGGATTTGTGACATCAGGACTTGTGTATGCACCGCAGGTACAGCCACAGTACCTGAAATAAATGAAGTGTCATTAAACAATTCTTTGGAATAAAATGTTGAACGAATTTCAATAACTCAGAACGTCATTTATATCAGCGATTTCATAAACACGGGCCAAGAAAACTTGGCCAGTCATCATAGGGAACCAGAAGTAACTACCTACTACTACCACCAGATCATTTAACCTCTACTAACCTTGACAAAAACCAGCTTCGAGCATTGGCAGTCCGAGAATGAGACGCGGCATTCGCCTGCAAGAAAAACAAGTCAGAACCGAACACACTTTCATGATTACTTCGCTGGAATACATTTGTCAGATGGATCTAAACAACATGGTGACTCAGCAGTAGCTAATTACATTCATCAGAAAACAGCTTCACATATAACTCAACCCTGGAAATAGAAGTCTCAAAACAAGGCCCAAAATAAAATGAAAAAGCCAACTATCACACGAGAAATTCATAACTCTTACCTGTCACGAACCCGTGCATGGATATGAAAGAAGAGCTCGCCCAACGCTGCGAATTCGAGTCAACGTTGAAGAGCACATTGCCGGTTTACTGATCGTGGCCGCTCACCTTTGAAATGATGAAGTTATTGAACACAAAGTCTATTTAGCTGATAAAAAATGAAATTAGATTATGGTCAGAACAGTTTTAATATCAGAGATTTCATAAACACGGGCCAAGAGAACTTGGCCGGTCATCACGAATGAGTTTCAACCTTATCCAGTATGCAACTGGATATGTAAACACTAAGGTTTTGTTCATGCAAAACTCTTAGAAACAGAAGGAACTTTTGGACAGAGCCACCATGTTTAAAAGATTGACGAGACATGCATACAGTTTACGAGGAAGCTGTACAGCACTTTAAAATTAACCTCATCCAACCATGCATGATTTACAGGTGCACATACAACAGCTAATTTAAGGATAAGGAATTTCAGATACAGCTATACTAAGCCAATGCTCTTATTAAAGTTCTGCCTTTTTGTGACTACTTTGTCATTACACGAAGAGAGGTTTTGTTACTTATTAATATACAGGTGGTGGACAAAATAATGGAAACACCTAATATTTTACCATCATAATCTTAGAACATAATTTAAACAATCAAAACTTGGCATATGTTCCTATTTTCTTTATAATAATTTTGTTATTCGGTATATTGATGTAAAAT
>VCRD01000618.1:193370-243258 GCA_006783055.1 Trinorchestia longiramus | reverse complement strand
TGATGGATACGTAGAGGTGGATACAGAAAGGTGGATAAGGAGAGGTGGATACGGAGGGGTGGGTACATAGAGGTGGATACAAAAAGATGGATACGAAAAGGTGTATACGGAAAGGTGGATACGGAGAGATGGATACAGAGATGGATACAGAGAGATGGATACGGAGAGAAGGATACGGAGAGATGGATGTGGAGAGATGGATACAGAGAGGTGGATACTGAGAGGTAGATACAGAGAGATAGATACGTAGAGATGGATACGAAGAGATGGATACGGAGAGATAGATTCGGAAAGATGGATACGGAGAGATAGATATGGAGAGATGGATACAGAGAGATGAATACGGAGAGATGGATATGGAGAGGTGTATACAGAGATATGGATACGGAGAGGTGGATACGAAGAAATGGATACGGAGAGTTAGATACAGAGAGATGGAGACGGAGAGATGGATACGGAGAAATGGGTACGGAGAGGTGGATACGGAGAGGTGGATATGAAGAGATGGATATGAATAGGTGGATACGGAGAGGGGGATACGGAGAGGTGGATACGGAGAGATGGGTACGGAGAGATGGATACGGAGAGATGTTTACGGAGAGATAGATACGGAGAGATAGATATGGAGAGGTGGATACAGAGAGATGGATACGGAGAGACACGGACAGCTACGGACAGATTCGGACAGATACGGACAGGTGCGGAGAGATACGGAGAGATACGGGGAAATACGGGGAGGTACGGGAAGGTACGGGAAGATAAGGAGAGATACGGAGAGGTACGGAGACATACGGAGAGACGCTGGGAGATGCGGGGAGAGAGATGGCGATACACCGTCTATTATACACCGTCTACACATCGGAATTCGAAAATCATGTTTCATTTCTTTCCTTATACGTATACAGACACGAGGAATAATTCAGTTAATCAGCTAATAACCGGTAGAGCTTATTACAACTGATTAATCCCTAACTGATTAATTAGAAACTTGAGTATCATGTTCCCTAAAAACACTTCAAAGGAAACGTACCATCGTTAGAAATTTCCCTTTTTCAATGACATGGTACCTTTCTAAAAACTGCAGGTACGTTTTCGTAGGAGCCTTGAACCTCGAGGAATTTACAGCAGCACATGAAAATTTTTAGTTAGGATATTTAGAACTTGAAATCTAATGGATGTGAAATTTTGCTAATACTATGAAAAAAGGGTGTTACCAGCGTGTACACCTCATATTTTTGAGAATCTATGTAACCAACATGAGTTCGATTTTCTGGACAGTAACTTAGTTTTAAAAATACGTATACCTTTATAAAGGCGGTCTCAAGTTTTTGTAACAGTTGGAGAGCAGCGAAGGTTTGAACTACATTGCTGATGTTGCTAACAGTAACCACTTCCTATGGTGGTGAAAGTCATAGTCTTTCACTGTTCTAGATCGCTATTGTTGCATTCTCAAAAGTGATAAATTATTTTGAGTCTGCATTTTTAGTGGCATTTCCAATCATTATTTTTTACTGTGATTATATTCCATTAGTATTTCATTAATAAAAGGAACTTAATTTATATCAAAATGACCTTGACTTACATTCATTGAACATTATTCTTTTAAAATTGATATTAAAATGGTGTTGACAAGATGGTTGTGAGAGTATGAGGCTGTCAACTGGATTTCATTGGGTTGAATGATTCGTAAATTCCACAATGAATGCGATGTTAGTTGTTAACCCGTTACAAACATTTTTCAAACACTGATGGTACAGTGCGGAGGAGCAGGAGGAAAAGTATGCCAGTGTCGATTTATTCAAATTGAGTTCAAATTTATATTGATTGTGAGCTAATTCTTATGTTGTTTTACTAAGTAGTTAAAAAATTGTCAGTGGAAGAGGCGGGAAGAGGTCGAGTGGGCGGGAAGAGGTCGTCCCACGAGGCATCTATTGGTTGAGAAGGTCATCATGTGCTAGTCGCTGGTTACCTCGCATCGAGGAAGGAAGTGTCACAATCCGCATGTTCTCATCGCTCGCTTAGATTCCCGGCTCTGATACATGTGTTTGAATTTTTCATCCGAGATTGAAAAAACTGTCTAGAAGTTACAGAAATTTGGACTGTTGAACTCACTTTGTTCTTTATTTGCCTCACTGCTTGAGTAATTGCAAGTGAAACGGAGAAAGGAGTTTTCTTCATTATGAAAAGCGCTGGTGCTTGAAACTGACGTTGTTCGGACATAATATGTGCTCCACAGAAAATACAATTTTGGCGTTCAATCAGCAGGGTCGGTGGTCGCTGAACTGTCATACTAGTGGTGCAGGAGCTGATGTCAGCAGCGCAACATGTAGAGGTGGTGCGGCTGACGCAAGCCAATCAGCTCGTCAGCGGCTGCAGATGAAGCTGACGGCCGCCTGGAAGTGCAACCGTGCCCTCATGCTGACCATCGTGCTGACCATCATCCTGCCCACGGCGTCAGCGATACAATGGCTGTGAGTACTCAATAGATTTATGAGCCAAATTCAAAGTTGTATTTAAATAGAGAATCTTAGACTGAGCAGTTGGGTTCGTGTCCTGGTTGCAGCAATCCATTACCAAGAATTCGTTTTCTCAAACCCTAGAACGCATGGTATTTTTAATTTAAAAAACCGGAATTAAAATTACTTATATTTCATAAATTAATTCGAATGAATGAATTTTTGCATTAAGTATATATAACATGAATGATAGTCATGGTCATGAATTTTCTGTGCCGAACTCTCAGGCTAATTTTTGCCTCAAACTTATTCACATTTTCCATAAGCGCGGACTATTTCTCTTAATCGTGTAGCATCCGCAAATATAGCAACAGTTGGCTTACCATGAGCAGCTCCGACTGTTGTTCCTCGTACACGTACAGGGTCTGACAACATAATTCCTTTTTTCAGAGCAAAACGCATTTCAAAAAAGGAAGTTACGTTGCGGCACTCTGTATAACTGTAATGGCCGTCAGCGTTGACTAAAAAATTGTCTGTCCTCTTCTTCAAATGAAGTTTCATTCTTCTCAGTCTTTGAATGCATTCCTCATTCCTCTCACAATGCACCTTTTGTGGCACATTTTGGCGCTGCGAAGTTTCTGTTTGTCTGCTCCTGAGTGCTCAGTGAGGCTCGATGATCTGAGGCCAGTGACTGGACGATGCTTTGTTGGCTTCTCAGTCAATCCAGTGTCATGCATGTATTGACTGAAGCAAGTGTCATCCATGTGTCAAGTGAAACAAGTGTCATCCATGTGTTGACTGAAGCAAGTGTCATGCATGTGTTGACTGAAGCAAGTGTCATCCATGTGTTGACTGAAGCAAGTGTCATCCATGTGTTGATTGAAACAAGTGTCATCCATGTGTTGACTGAAGCAAGTGTCATGCATGTGTTGACTGAAGCAAGTGTCATCCATGTGTTGACTGAAGCAAGTGTCATGCATGTGTTGACTGAAGCAAGTGTCATCCATGTGTTGATTGAAACAAGTGTCATCCATGTGTTGACTGAAGCAAGTGTCATGCATGTGTTGATTGAAACAAGTGTCATCCATGTGTTGACTGAAGCAATTCATGCATCAGTAGCATAAACACGCACCTTGTAGCTTCAGATAACTTCAGCAAAAATATCAGAATAGCTCTAATGGGAACAGCTATCTTTTATTTAAATGAGATGACTTTCTCTCTCTTCATGAACTGCATTTGTAGCGTAAGAGTTTACGTACCCACTCGTAGCAGCTTGCAAGAATTATACTATATCAAATGCATACCAATAATACTTCCATGCTCTTCTTCGATTTGTGAACTATATAATAGTTTATATGAGGGTGAGTAATTGTATTTATAAGTCAAGAAGCCAAATAGCCTGATGCGAATACGAATGTCTTCAAAAACTCCTCATGATACGTTCTTCTGCCTATAGGATCTAGCACTAGTGTGTAAGATATTTAGGACTTGGAAAAATCTGAATTAAACTTTAATTCGGAAAGATGATTTTACGTCATTCCTGTATTAATTTCTTGGGCCAAACTTCTCTTCATGTATTTTTGATGATGTGAGATCAAGTTGAACATAGTTCCGAAAAGCTTTAGTTTATCAGGCATCGCATGAAGGATAATTGCACATAATTACATGTTTTATAAGGATTTATCTTGTTGTGATGATAGTCTTAAATTCTTGTTCGTCTCTTGGTCACTTCACACGCTTTGTTCGCCATGGACGGTCGGACAGACTGATGGACAAGCCGCAATTGGCACGACTTGATGTGGTCGCACCCTTTCTTTTCATCAATGCCGTTCTTACATGTAACATTTTGACGGACATGCTGCTCCATAGCCAGCGAACGGCGTCTATCGATGCTAATGGTAGGTTGGGCTAATCGATGAAGCGTAAGATAGCTTCGATGCTACACACTCATCTTGCAAGGCTTGTCAGTCAAAAGGATGAATTAAGTGAGCATGGATTCCTTCGTAATAATCGCCTTGAGTCATGTGTCCCTGTAATCAAACGCTGCTTTTCTCTCGACGACTAGCACGCCAGTCATGGCTACTGCTGCGATTGACTTGTTGAAGACTTGTTCTCTTTATCATTGCCGCCTAAATTTCATTTGCTACATAATAAGACGTTACAAAGCATCTATTATAGAATCACAAATTAATGCTGCTCTCAAAAGTGTTATCATTTGTTATAAATTCAGCGAATACTAGTTCGTTTTATTAATGAATATGACTTTACTTCAAACCGCAAAATTTATTTTGGTAAAGTGAGGTGTCGGGTCGTGTAATTCATGTTACCAGTTCATCTGCTCTCATTACCTTGCCATTCCACTGTCTGACTTTCGCTTTAATATGGAGGATCTAGGAGCTAATGAGGATAAATTTCACCCCATAGTTGTTGGTTTAAAATCATTTAAAATATAGTGTATAAGTTGTCCATTTACTGCGTGTACTGCTTTGAAGTCTTCTGTGGCTAGGTAAAATCTTTCTATTTTTGACTTAGTTCTTCCGTATTTTGGGTATGATACCCATAGAATCCCTTTAGATTAGATACTTAGGTTTCTTTTATAACTGACTTTCTGGAATAGTATAATCCAAGCTACAATCTGCTTTCTGAAACAATTTCTGAGAGTACCGTTCTATTTATTTCCTGGTGGCAGTGTAAAAGTCTGCATTAGTTGTTTGGTATGCAGTTTCGTTGCTACCTGGTGAACTGTGTTGCAATTTTTTACTTCTGGAACTTCAACTTTCAATCACATTTTTTCCTGCATGTTTATTGTGGGACAAAAGTACAAAGATAACTATCATCTTTGGCACCTATATTTTACGTTACTGCCAATTAATTCGTAAAATACTGGTCAAACCAGCAGCAGATCGTAATGAATTTGTTCTTCATTACTCAGCCAAACATAATTTATTGATTTTTGGGAAAAATAGTACAACCTGCGTAGTATTTAAATTACAATCTAAATGAAACAATTCATGATTTTTTCTAGTCATCGAGCAGTAGCACGGAATAACATCACATGCATTACTAACACGGAATAACATCACGTGCATTACTAGCACGGAATAACATCACGTGCATTGCTAACACGGAATAACATCACGTGCATTACTAGCACGGAATAACATCACGTGCATTACTAGCACGGAATAACATCACGTGCATTATTAACACGGAATAACATCACGTGCATTACTAGCACGGAATAACATCACGTGCATTACTAGCATGAAATAATATCACGTGCATTACTAACACGATATAAGATCACGTGCATTACTAGCACGGAATAAGATCACGTGCAT
Source organism: Trinorchestia longiramus (assembly GCA_006783055.1). Classification (NCBI taxonomy): domain Eukaryota; kingdom Metazoa; phylum Arthropoda; class Malacostraca; order Amphipoda; family Talitridae; genus Trinorchestia; species Trinorchestia longiramus. The sequence goes on along the minus strand of VCRD01000618.1, from coordinate 237,461 downwards.
TACTAGCACGGAATAAGATCACGTGCATTACTAACACGGGATAGCATCACGTGCATTACTAGCACGGAATAACATCATGTGCATTACTAGCACGGAATAACATAATGTGCATTACTAGCACGGAATAGCATCACGTGCATTACTAGCACGGAATAGCATCATGTGCATTACTAGCACAGAATAACATCACGTGCATTACTAGCACGGAATAACATCACGTGCATTACTAGCACGGAATAAGATCACGTGCATTACTATCACGGAATAACGGCACGTGTTGAATCAAGTTCAAGTTTTGAGTTGCCACCTTGTTGTGTTGTGTTATCATCTTGATGCGGGCAGTTATCGAATTAAGGTGAACATGGACAGAGAAACAGTCTTAAAAACCTCAGCTTTTGCTGTTCCTGCTTCTCCTTCGCTTCAAGCTACTCTTGATAGCCTAACTTCTTATTTTACTTGTCGAATTTGAAAACCATTTTAGAATACTTCGAAAATTAAGATAGTTTAGATATGGTGTAGACGTACAATATATTAAAATATGAATAATTTTGATCGAAAAGAAATGTCACAGTCTTGCAACATGCAGTCAGGATTAAGCCATTTACTTTACATGCTCTGAATTGTGTCGTCCTGCTAAACTGTGTCTAAATTGTGTATGCTACTCACATGCATCCACACTTCAGCCACTGCCTGAACTCGGTCTAGCAACTAGTGTCTATTGCTGCTTAACTGTTCTAGTTTATTATTAGTGTATTAGTGTTATAACTATTGATATTACTTTTAATTACTATTGTTGGTGGAATTTCGCATCGTTTAAATATTGCTCCCTCCGGTCGGAACTATTTGCAACACAAGGAGAAAACTCTCAGCGTTTTAGTGTTTTTTAACAAACTTCTGTTTGAATACAGTAGACGATCGTGCACAGTGTGTTGAACACAAATTATAACCTTTAATAAATTATAGGGTAAAAGTTTATATAATTTTGTCTTTTTCCTTTTTCAGGTAATGTTTAAAAGTTCTTAAATTATTCCCAGGATATAGCAAATAAAGATGATACTAATAAAAAGTGCACATATAACGGAAAGACCAAAGATTTGACAGATTCTGAGAGAGTAGCAGTATTGCAGGCACTTCTTGAGAGATCTACAGCCCGTAAATCAGTGCAGACCTGAATGCACTTGACATCGGCTATTTCAATTCAATCCAATCCCTTCAACATAAAAAAGCACCACGTAACGTTGATGAATTAATTGAAGCAGTGACAGATGGCTTTGAGAATTTACAGAGATCAACATTGAACAACATTTTCCTTACTTTGCAGCACCCAATGGAACAGATTATTTTGGCTGACGGTGGCAACAATTACAGACTTTGACATCTGTCGAAAGTACAACTAGAAAGGAAAGGAGTTCTTCCAAATTCAATTCAGATCTCAGAAAAATTGATGAATAAATTAACAAGTATTACGTAAATAAAGTGGCAAATATGTTTTTTCCCTTGATACATTATCAATTTCATGTATTTAATTACAATGTAGAGTTTGAATTTTGTTATTTATTTTATTAAAAATATCATTCATCGATGCTTGTGCATTATTAATATAATGTACTGAATTACAGAATAAAGTTTTTCTTTTTGTTACAACCAGTAATTTTGCAAGTATCCTGTCTAAAAGGTTCACATTTGTTTTTGGAGCAAATATTTCGGACCAACTTCAACATTGATATGGACCAACTATTTCTGACCGGAGGAAGTATTGTTTACTAAACGTCAAATTGTAAAATTTGGAAATTTGGACAACCTTTTCAATGCTTCTACTCTGCTCCATTGCATCATCCCTGCCTTGATCCTGACGCTTTACAGTGTGACTGTATGAAAAAACTGCAATTCTTAGTCGTTCTGTTCTAAAGGAAATCCTATAGCCAGTGCTCGAAGTTATCAGAACAAAACATTTGAATCACAACATAAAAATACATTGAATATTCAACGCCTAAAATGTGCAATTCCTTGTTCACACATGACAGATTCCGTTCAAATATGCCAGCAACAAGCAGGCATATAAAAGAGATTTTGTTTTGGCCTCTGTTGTCTACTCCTGCAACTTGGAAGAGTGGCACGTGGTAGCAAATATTTGAAGTAATGCGGTGCTCCTCAGAAGCTAATTTGCTCCTCAACACCCACGCTGGCGGACCACCGGCACTGAAATCATGATCATCTGTTGCGCTGGGCGTCCATCCCCAACCATAGCGACGGCAAAAGCTGACTTGCACTTGCGGAAAGCTGTCTAATGTAGTTATGAGTGGATAGTTGAAGGGGTTTAGCATTTGAGAAATGTGAAGTCGAATGATGGAAAATATGTCAGGAAATAATAGTAAGTATGCAAACAAATAACAGAAAATATACTGGCAAATAACGCCAGCTTATTTCCTAATTCTTAGACATGGATGGGAATTACAGTTTCTTCTGTCATTCGAAATGATTTATTATGTTTTCGTTTTTCGTATGGAACGAGTCGTGATTTGTATGCCAGCGACAAATATCTGTTCTATGTCTGAATACCAGCCGGAGTAATTGCTCTAAGTGTAAGTATTTTTACAGTTATCAAGCCCACTGGGCAGCTGAAGTTGGACGTGTATCAACGGAAATGTTGCCGAGTCTTTGATCATTAAAGCTTACACAGCGCTTGTAGGCCACTCATGAACTAGCTTTAGTGTGAAACTTGTAATTTTAGAAGCAATCGCAGGATTCCGTCAATTATCATAAATAAAATCATTGTTTTATGTGAGGCATGGTTGTAGAATGGGGCCATCAATGTTATTTATTAAAATCAAGTGAGATCAACATATCTCCACTATCTCAACGTCAGAAGCCGTCATTGTTGAAGTGCTGAAGCTGGTGAGTTGAGTTCGTCAAAATGAGAGATCGGTTGTTGTGGATGCCAAACTGCCCTTAAAAAATGAGTGAAATTTTTAGCCAACCACACGTGCAATATTAACCGCTCTGGTAAGAGATCCAAGGTTTTGGACTTTCTCAAAGCTAAAATGTATCTGTATTCAGTAAATGAGCCGGTCATAGTCTACGGTATGCAGTACTAAGTTTTCATTACATAGTTTTGGATCAATTAGAAAAAGAATGTTCTTGAAACAGAACTTGACGCTTGCAATAGGACACTGTTAACTAATGAATGCAACATCATTCAACTACAGATAGGAAGGAATTTAGGTCAAGTTCAGCTCATTAGGGGCCTTAACCTGACCTTAGGAATATAAAAACGTTAGAAAAAAGTAGAAACTTTATTACATTGAGGTACACATGTAACATACAGTGTTCTTTTTGAATTAATAATGCTTCCATCCACTGTTTCCGTTTATCTTGTTACGAGGTAGAGGCTCGTAGGAACATTTTGCGATGATTTGAAAGTTTGAAGAAATAGTCATCTTAAGTCAAGTTTGTCAGTCAGCCTTCTTGGCCCCTGCGTCACAAACAAAGAAAATTCGAGGGCTGTGTTGAGATGCAAACCCTACACACCAGGAATTTCTCAACACAAGCGTAGTTTACTAACTTCTCGGCTGCAGCTAAATGAATAATTACACTACTTATGTATTTGATCAATTTTTTTGTGCTCTCATCGCTTGACATCAACGAGAGGCGGGACAAAGCTGGCTAGTGATATATACACCCGTGCTATTACTGTAAATGGGGTTCAGGGTGTATCCAGGAAGGACTGGGTGGAGCAAAATGCTGACAGCTTGCTACCACTGACTGAGGCGAAGGAGAAGGCGACTCGTGTTGACGAGCAGCGGTCAACCAGGGAAACACCAGAGCGGTTGAAGCAGGCACCAGGCGATGTTCAGAGGGAATACTGGTGGAATCGCTGAGAGTCAATCCAGACGGTGTGTCTGTTAGGGAACCTCAAAGAATACTACAGCCTATTGAGGGTTGCTCTGGGGCCAACAGTATCTAAGTCATCAGCACTAAAGAGCAAAGACGGTCAGCTAATTACGGACAAATCTAAACAGCTGGAAAGTTGGGTGGAACACTACTCCGAATTGTACTTGAGAGAAGATCTGGTGGCCTTTAGAGGTACCTTAGAATATTACCTTCCTACGCTTCCATTACTGCATTAGCTCGACTTCGAGCCCACTCTCAACGAATTTGGCCTAGCCATCGCCAGTTTTCCAAGTGGGAAATCTCCACGGCAAGACTGAATCCCGACTGAGATATTGAAGGCGAACAGTGAAACAATTCTCCCTCCACTGCACAAACTATTCTTTTCATGTTGGGTGTCCGGGAATGTCCCACAGAAAATGAAAGATACCCAGATTGTTCCATCGTTTAAGAACGAGGGAGACAAAGGTTCATGTGATAATTACAGAGGAATCTATCTTCTTTCAGTCTCTGGAAAAGCTTTGGCCAAAGTTCTGTTGAAGAAACTGCAGATTGTTGTCGAACAGGTTCTACCTGTGGATTCAGAGCGCGTAGATTCACAGTTGATATGATCTCTCTATGTCAACAGCAGGAAAAATGCAGAGAGCAAAGAAGACCTCTATACATGGCATTTGTTGACTTTCAGAAAGCCTTTGACACTGTCTGCAGACCAGCGCTTTTTAGGGTACTGCAGAGCGCCGGATGTCCTCCCAACCGTCTGGGGATTGTTGCGTCGTTCCACGAGAGCATGAATGCGTCAGTGCAGTATGAAGGCTCTGTCTCGGATAACTTCGCAGTTGGAAATGACGTCAAGCAAGGCTGTGTCTTAGCTCCGACTCTATTTGGTATCTATTTTTCGGTACTCTTGAAAGTGACTTTTTCTGGCTAGAGAGAGGGTATTTATATCAAAACTCAGAATCACGGATATCTCTTCAATCTGGCACGGCCGAGATCGTGACGCCCGACACATGAAATACTATGCCAGGAGCGTTTGTTCGCCGACGATGCCGCTCTTGTGGCCCATTCGGAGCCACCGCTGCAAAATATGGCGAGCAGGCTGGTGTGGGCATGCGACTTATTCTCTCTCACTATCAGTGTAAAGAAGATGGAGGCCATGGCCCAGGGGGCAGAGATGTTCCTGTTATAACGTTGGACAACCAAAATCTGGCTGTTGTCAGCGAGTTCACATACTTGGGGTCTGTCGTGTCTCAAACTTTGTCGATGGACGAGGAGATTGGACCCCGCATCGGCACAGCTGCAACAGCATTCGGCAAGCTCTCTAAAAGAGTATGGACAAACACTAAACTTACAGTAAATACTAAAATGATCGTACATAAATCATGTGTCCTGTCCACCTTGTATGCTAGTGAAACTTGGACTCTCTACTCCAATCAAGAGAAAAGGCTTAGCGCATTCCACATGAGATGCTTGAGAAAGATTCTTGGCATCAAGTGGCAAGACAAGGTGACAAATAGTGACGTTCTCAGGAGAGCAAACATGCCTTCCATGTTTGGTATACTGCAACAAAATAAGCTACGGTGGCTTGGGCACGTATTCAGAAAAGATACTGGTAGATTGCCGTGACAAATTCTGTATGAAGAGCTCTCTACAGAAAGCAGAGCAGTTGGAAGGCTCAAACTCCGTTTTAAGGATGTCTGTAAGAGCGCGCTCGGGGAGTTGCGTGTTGATGCCGAGAGATGGGAGACATGTGCATCTGATAGAAGCAATTGGAGAAGTTCTGTTTTCACTGTTTTCGAAGTACGAAGAGGACCTTATACACAGAGAAGATACCATAAGAGCGTGACGTCACCTCGCAAGGAGAAACTGTCAGGTTGCTGGCGTGCAATATATGTCTATGTGTAATTTGCCAAAGAATCTGCATGTCCCGTATTGGACTCATTAGCTATGAGAGAGCGTGCACCCGAAATAGAATCTAAGTGTTCTGTTCTGAGTGTTGTGTACTCGCTGGCAGGAGTTTTAAAGACCTTTGAGATTTTAATATACTACCTCTGTGAATAAATAAATGTATTTCCGTTCCTTATAGTGTTAGTATATAGTTCTTTGTGCGCGGTTATTGGAGTTGGTAGTTATCTGGAAGGTTTGTGCTGTACTGTTCTGCGATCTGTTTTTGGCTTGTTGTTGTAAGACCGTCTGAAAAGACGAAAAAGGCTATGTACTTAATCAATTTTTTGTGCTCTCGTGTCAATACTTGTATCCAAACTGATCTACTAGTCTGGACTTCCATGATCATCAACTGGAATTATTACCGATTTAAAATCAGAATCAGAGCTTACAGACAGGAAACTGAACATCCGGAAGCTCATTTGACATTATAATATAAATTGATTGACTCCTGTATTTACGCCAACGTAATTGGATGAGTTGCTTTAGCGTTGCAGTGTGTTTGTGTATAACGAGTAGTGATTACACTACATCATACAAAAAATAGCATTATATAGTGAATATTTCAATGCATTATGAGTATACGCATGTATTTTCCCCGAAATATTGTGGCAAACCCGTTAACTCGGCAAATACGGAAACAAAGGTTTGCCGAGTCCTTTTGCTTTGTGCCGATTTAATCGGAATGATAATTTGCTAAAAGTAGGAAATTAGTTGTGCAAAGATCTTGTCATTACGCTTTAAAGACTAGAAAGAGTTAATGAAAGGCTATTCATCATGATTTTTGAGGATCCTAAAAAGTTATGAGGGCTTTGAAGTGCATGTCGTCATATTTGTAGGAGCTTTTGTATATGAAGCTTTTGTATATGGAAGACTTCAGTATTTGTGCTAGGTTGATTTAATGCACCAATGATGTCTCATGGGGCTGTGTCCTCGTTCTTAGTTACTCTCATGAAAAGAAATTTAGGTTATTCATCATATATTATTGTTGTCAATATTAAATTCTTCTCTTGACAAATTGGGGAGACTGGACTTTAAAATCAACTATTGAAAAAAGGACAATACAACGTTTCAGATTTCCTCCAACACAAGCCACTAGACAGTTTAATACTTTTTTGAATCATAAAATCTATGCTTACAACTTTTTGGAAGTATCTAGTATTTTCATCGAAGGTGTATACTACGAAGATCATATCTAATGTCATAATTTCAGACGAATTTAACGTCTTTTTCCCTACAGCGATAGCGATCGTTGGTTGACTGGGTCGTTGACAGCGTGAAGTATGAAGAAAATTATGCAAGTTATACAGCGAATAAAACACAAACACCATAAAACGGCCAATATTATCTGCCGTTTTAAATGATCAATATTTCGTAAACTAGAGAAAAATAAAGGCCTTATTTTTTCCATTTCTTCAGCTAATAGTTTCGACAAAAATGTAAAATAAATTATGTTCATTTAAGGCAATGAATAAACTGAATAATTTTACAGGCCTAAGCAACGGACGCATCTAAAGTACCATCCTGTGTGCTACTGATAAAATACGGATTGTATTTAACAAAATTAAATTTAAAAAATCGTCTCAGCTTTGAATACTCATAAATTACATCGTTATTAAACAAGTATTCATCGTAAGAATTTCCTCAGTTTTCTCAATTTTTCATGCATAAGAATAAAGCACGCGGAAAAATGTCCTGTCCATCGCTAAGAAATCCTCCCCGTACTGCTTGCCTCAGCGCCTGAGGAACACGAGTCCATGTTGGTCTACTGAGTGGCGTGGGTGCAGAGGTTGCTGGGGCACGTGTTGAGTTGCATGGTATGCTGTATAACCAAACTTACATGTCAAATATAGCGAGAGTCTTGACCACCCTCTGTATAAAGAAGAAAATTAATTTTTGATGCAACATTTAGTTGTCTCCCACTTCCCCAAAGTCAGTGATGGTTGAATCAGGTGCTGAATGTTACTGGCATAAATAGCACTTTGGAAACAATCAATATTGATTTCTTAGCAGAGTTTCCAACAGCTGAAAAATTTTCAAGTTGTATTTGTTTTAAGTTTCAGTCGCTTGCCGTTGATGATACTACTCCTTCTTCTACTTCTTCTATTTCTGTACATACTGTATGTTGCAAAAATGTTATTGTTGTTATTTAGTTATTGTTGATGAAACAATTTATCTGGCCAAATGAAACTTTAGAAATAAGTCATGCTACCTTAATCCTGCTCTATGACTAGAGATGTGCATCATGCACTTTCTCCTCATAGTATTTTGAGCGTACGCCCATCTTCAATTCTTATTTATTTAAAATTCATGGTTAAATTATATCTCCTTGAGTTTAAGGGTTAAGATGTAGAACTAATAAGTAGCTGTCTAGCTATTGGAATTTAGCCTACTCTTACAGAAGAGACAAATTTGGCTACGTTTGCTAGAAGAAACTAGAACTTGGTTCCGAGCCTTACTGATATTCAAGTTTCATTAGTTGAAGGAATTGAGATTTTGTACTCCTGTCAATGTTTTGTCCCTGGTAACTTCTTGGCAATGATTTACGTACGCTCCAGTGCAGTTATTTTTAGCCGGCCCGATTGATATCGCTGGTCATGCTGATGGCGCAGCTGATCACTTCAGGATGATGACAGAGGCTGTGATTTACGGCTTACATCTGATACCATAGTCAGAACAGTCGAGGGTTAATTTCGAAATGATGCACTGCGTTCGAGTACTCTATGCGCAACACCATCAATAGCCTATTTTGATGGTAAGACAAAATTAGCGGGTGTTGCGTTGTATTAAAGCGTCCGTTCTGCGTACTCATGCATAGAAGATGGAGGCGAGATGGGAGCCTGTAGACCGTAATGGGCAGCAGCGTCTGATCGCTTTGGGTTCACGTCAACTCATTTCTAAGCGTCCACATCGATACACGCAATGTGTAGTGTACACTAACTGTGCAGATGTTTGGGCAACGCCACTGTACTCTGACTATTGCAATAAAAAACCATCTTTTCACACAAATTTTGAACATAATATTGTATATGAGTCAGCCTGTTAAAATTGATTAATATTTCATGTCAAGCTTTAACAGGCCTTTAGCACCTGTTCCTGGGTTTCACACACGAGTATGTAATGAAAGTTTGGATCTTTGAGCGTTTGTAACTCCATAAACATAAAAACATAACCTTTAATTTCAACACTGATAAATTGAGTTGTATATTATGATGTTACTGTTATGACATTACTGTTATGATGTTACTCCCCTATTTTTAAGCTAAGTCAATAGGGAAGAAAATACTTCAATAAGTCGTGACTGTTTGTCTAAACCTATCAATAAATAATCTTCATTTAAATGATAAAATGATAACTATCTTACCCAGGCTTTAATCATTTTCAAAAATTGTTCAAGTGTCTTATTAGCTTTAAACTTACTAATCAAAAGCAGGTGTTTTCCGTCTTCCATCCGATCGGTTGATCTATCATATGTATAGGGCACAAGCTATGCCTGCAGTCGTAAAAAGAGATTGTGTATTCTTTATTCTTTTTTATTGCATTGAAAGTTTTATTTTCGCTTCATTTGTGCGACAATTGATTTAGTATCGTCTCTGTACCAACGCAAGGAGAACACAAGTTGCTGGTGGCTGTTCCGCTGGAAGTCTTGTTTAAATTTATGTGTGGTCAAGACTTGTCCATTGATGGAACCTGTAAGCTGTCTGAGTTAACTCAAACGAAAGTTTAACTGTTCCGTGCTTGCTATAAGCTCCTACACAGAACGAACCTCGTAGAATATTTTGCACGTGTATGCACAATCCATACTCCAATATTTCCATAATTCACTCAATGAGTCTTGAAGTGCCTGTTGCACCTGGTGCTTTTCTAAGAATAAGTTTAAAATTAAACGGCCATGTTCGCACGTAAGACGAGTATCAGCAATCATGAGTCAATAAATTGAGTTGCAGAATGGCCAGATTCTGGAAAGAACTCATTTGAAATTTATTGTTGATATGTGCATTGTAGAAGTTAAAATCTTCCGTATCTAATTAGTCTCCCTTTGAAAAAACGAGCATTTCAAGCTCACTTATTGGCGTTATAATTATACATGGTTGTTCCTCAAAACAATGAAAAATAATGACTCTGTGGCTACTATTTGGTTCGAAATCACATCAAGAATTTGACCTGAAGGGCATACAACGGAAACTAAATTATATGAATATTTTCGAGAGTCGTTAAATAACTTAAGTTTGTATCGCAGTAGTCGTGAACCAAGGTAATTTACATGACAGTTGGATTTCTTCATCACGTTTCCCTAGAAAAAGTAATTGAATCATAGAAACTATACATTTATTTGCAAATATGTACTATAGTTTTCATAAATTTCGAGTGAAATTTAATTCGGTAGGCGTAACGCAGTTTATGTCAGTATTAGTAGTAGTCATCACTTGTATTAGTAGTTACTGTGGTGCATCTCTGTGATGGCAATGATAAGAAAAATTCAGATTGTTCCATTGTCACTACACAATATTTTTTAATACCATATCTAAGTCCAGATATCTATAAATTAATTGATAACAATTCAGTAAATCACAGAAAATTGGTAAAATGACTCATTCCAATCTGTCTACCAGCATTCAGCCGCAAGTACATTATCTCCAAGTCTGCATACCAAAAACCTTCGCAAAAACCACGGGGCCGTGTCTATCTCCATCCATCGCACTGCGGGTGTATGTGGTTCCTCATTAGCGAATGCCTCCGCGTATTCGCAGGATCGAAGAGAAGGTGTGAGCTTCACTGTGTATTGACTTGGATCAAATATACTACGCTTTTTATTTATTTTTATGCAAGAATTCAGATTTCTTAGCATCAGACTTTTAACATTGAATGTAATTCTGCTCAAACATGGTAAAAAGTAACTACTGTGTTTACTGTTGATTGTGAGCTAGCCCATTATTACAGCTATACCTGATGAAAAGTTCAAACTCGGGTCCGACTATATGAGGTGATACTTTTGAATCTTCTAGAATATGTTTATATTATCTAGTCTGATTGTCCAATATTCTTTTGATAATTTATTATCGTCAAACCTAAGAGAGTGGCTTGATGTTTGTATCGTTACAGTAACTACCACTGTCCCTGTTTTCCAGTAATTAGTAGAGTTAGCAAAGAACATATATTTTCTGAAAAAATCAAGGCACGTCAGATGTGATACGATCAAGTCACCTGGGCGTTGTCAGCATACGCCCTCTGATAAAAAGTTTCATTTTGCACAGTCTGGGTAAGTTTTGTTATAAATTTAAAAATTATTTGTCTTGAAAATTGAAAATCCTTTGTAATGATTTTATGATATTTCTTTACCAGTAACATGAGAAAAAATAGGATTGATAATTTTCTGATGAGAAGAAGTGGACGTCGATCATACATTTTTAGAAATTAATGAAAAATATACTTTTGTAGGTCATGTATTGTTTGTTAAATTGCGGAACATTCCGAACATTTTTGTACGAGTATAAAATTTGAACTTCTGGCGGAATTTGAATTTTTCCACAAGGACCCCTTCCTGGCTATGCTGCTGTAAGCTTGCAAGTGTTGTTGTTTTGATACCATTCATTTACAATGTAAAAATGTAAATATTCCCAACAAGCAAAGTACACTAACGACCTCATAGACCATTCCTGCACCTACATACGTGTGTGCAGTATCTATCTCTCACAGACTGAAGTCCTGTCGTAAGTCTCCGGACTAGGACGTCTATTATTTAGTACTCAGCGCTCCTGTTAGTCCTTAGATATTGTTACCTACCAGTCACAACGCTCTCTACACACCGACCAAGTCTCCTCAGAACTTCTCGCGTGCGCCACCCTCTGCGTACCCGTTGTGTCGGCAGGGAGTTGTTGTGTAGCAAGTCGTAGGATGTATATCGTAAAGTACTTTGTGTGTATAATAAAAGGGCTCAGCTGGCCGCATGGCAGCTCGAGTAGCACTCCTTGAACGAGGGAGAGGAGAGGCTGAGGTTCATCTCAGTCGTGTGTTAAGTAGGCATCTCTGACGCGTGTTCGTGCATAAAAAGCATTGGTCATATGAACCAAGGAATCTGCTAACAATCTTTAAATTTCGAACACTTACTCCGGCAACGAGCTTTGTGCTGAATGTGAATAATTATCCGATGGGTTTTATGCAACGTCGGAAACAGGGCACGTGCTCCCAAATTAACTCCCCGCTTTTCTGTGAAGACTTCCTTATTGAACTGAAAGTCTTTGTCGTGAAAAATTTAGCTAATAATATTCTGCTTGCTGTCTAACACGTGTACAACCTTAGTACCTAAATGTTGTACCGACATGATTTGTGTTATTTAAAACATTGGAAAACATGTACTACATGACAAAACAAATGCAAGCATTTTCGTGACTACAACACATTTAAGGTAAGTGAAGAATTTATCTGCCAATTATCAGTTCGAGCACTCAGATATTAAGGCTAGGAAAAGACTGCAGAGAGTTTAATAGTCATTCATAATGAAAATGAATTGATCCACTTTTGTGGGTTGCTAAGACCCGTTACGTAGTTTGTTCGTTCTAGAGTGATGAGGACTAAAAATTCTAAAAATATCGATCAAATTTACTTCAAATCAGCAGACTACTGTTTGTACCGGTCTCTTGGTATGTTACAGTTTTTGGATGTTAGTGTAGAATAGAATAAGGCAATAGGAACGAGCCGTTTGGCCCATTCTTGGTTCAATACCGAAGTCCCATGCCGTCATGTAAGCGATTAGACAATTCTGAATGTATATTCTCAGACGCTTTTAGTGCTGTTACTACTTCTTAATTATTATTCGAAAAAAATTATCTAAAGTTATGTCATTTTTCCCCAGAATCTTCATTTCTTTGATCATTATTCTATTAAATACATTTTCATTTATCCTGATAGAAATAATCATCGTCACTACGACATAGTAGCAAAAGGTGCACACAACTTTGACCGTACATAGGTTCTTAGTAGCAGAGCTTGGCTACTAATGTTCGCTTTTCAAAATGTATGGGAAGCTCAAGTTGAAAAGGTGGCATTTTTATATAGAAATAGAGTTATACCTCAATTTCATTGAAGAAAGATGTGCGAAACCTTAAAATACGTTAATCCCGCTCATTTGAATATTGGAAAACTAAATTTGTCACCTGACTAAATTTGCACTTAGCTTGGTCTTGATTTAAAGGAATCTTCAGTTCACAAACACTCGTGTCGAAGAGTTCCAAAATATCCTTGTCAGGTGCATGCTGCGAGAGTTCAACTGTGTACGTTGTCTTTCACTCAATTCATCACTGCCTCAAAATTTTTGCTAGATGCGGGGAGAAAAAATTTCTATTTTTAAAACGAACTGTAAAGCATGAACAGAGCGAGCTTTTCGCCAATTAGTGCATTAGTAAACACGGAGCGGAATGTGCCTTGCAGAACACAAAGGTGAGGGATACACAAATGGATGATTACAACCCACATGATTGACAAGCGCCATGTGTGATCAAAGACCTGATGTTCACCTGCACCACCTTCATGTGTGTGAAGTTGCGATAATTAGTTGCTAAGCCTTATGACTGCCGTGGAAATTTCAAAGAAGTCATTTCTGGGCTTAGGAATCAATTGATCATCTACCTGCTTCGGCGGTACATATACTAAAATTGGAACGATACAGAGAAGATTAGCATGGCCTCTGCGCAAGGATGACACGCAAAATCGTGAAGCGTTCCACATTTTTTATCACCAGCTTGGTCGACTGGTGAGCGAATCTGCTTGCGAGCGGGAAGACCCGGGTTCGAATCCCACTGCCGACATGGTTGACGCGGCTAGAAATACGGCATGGGACTTGGGTAAAACAACCGAATAATTATCGAAGTAATTATCCGACCCAAGAATGGGCCAGAAGGTTCGTTCCTATAGCCTCATTCTATTCTATTCTATCCTGAATTTTGCGATGGGTTGAAGCCATTGCCAAACCTTGGTGTTGGAAATAGTTTATTGCTCATTATGTACCAAGAAAAACTAGCGTTTTCCGATTTATTTATTTTCAACACTCAGTTTATTGTAAGGAAATTCTAGGCGACAGACCTAAGGGGCAGACGAGCGTATCGGTGGGCTGCCACAGTCACGGGCCCGCCGTGATGCGGCGCCGGGTGTTCACGCTCTGGTGATCATAAACAAACCACGCTCCCAGCTTGTGGTTTTACTCTTTCATGTAGCGTACCACGCACTCTCCTTGCTCTGTCTTCTTAATTAGAAAAAAACGTCCAAGCAAATAAAAGGTTTGAAGATTTGAAGTTACCTCTCTTTAGGGTGGGTGAGACTTGTAAGACGTTTTGTTTAATAGTCGTTTATGAACCTACTTGTTCTAGGGTGATGCTTTAAGAGATGGCTCACTATGCTACCGATGAGCAACTAGCTTTTCTCTACGTGTAGAATTGAGTATCGTTGTTACAAAACATTTTCAAAACTTCTCACTTAAATGCGTACTAATCATTTCTTGCTATTAATTGTTATAACTTATCTGAATTATTAGTCTACTGATTATATTGAGCTTCAGGTGAAATAAACACTTCATATGATAAAGATCGATGAAGCCTATTAGACTCATCGAGTTGAAGTTGTCATTAGTTAAAAATTCACAAAGAATTTTCTTAGGAATTCAATCAATTCGTAAACCGTAATGGCTGTGGTTTGTTTTTGCATCAAATTGTAAACTAACCGCGTTGTACTGGCAAAAGTTATTTCTGATAAGTTGGAAAACGTTCTGAAAAAAGAAATATTCTACCTCAGTGAGAAACTGGATTGGCAATGGAATTCAGTTTCCTAATCGTGAAGTTTTCTTCCTTTCATCTCATTCATACAATTGAAGGGTGGAAAGCACTAGTGGACTACTTGCATTTTTTCCGGTGGTAAATATAATATATTTTCCACGGGAAAAAATGCAAGTAGTCCACTCCCGTGCTGTCGCTAACACAGCGCTGACAGAAGCGATTACGTAGTTTACTATATGTAGGGTGGACAGCACTAGTGATCTACTTGCATTTTTTCCCGTGGGAAAAAATGCAAGTAGTCCACTAGTGCTGTCCACCCTTCAATTAGTACATTTGAGGGCATGACTTGAGTTTTATTTATGCAGCCGTTACATTAAGCCTATCGAAAACCTAGTCAATCGAAATATGAGTTCTCCTTTTTCTTTATTATCTTTAGCTTAAAAACTTTTCATCTCTCTCTCGTTTCACCAATAACTGTTTTAACATGTTAAAACCTTATACGTAGGATAGCGTATGTTATAAGTTCAAAACAATATGCGCTCTAGAAAATAAATTTCTATTGAATGTTTAGCACTAAAAATTTGTGAGTAATACACGGATCTATTTACTATGAGTTTTTAGAGGTATCGAGCAGTTTGCGTTGTAATTAAGTAATGTTGATGTGCTTGGCCTAAACATAAGAATAACCTCTATCTGTGCTAAAATTTAAAATATTATTAGTCAAGCATAATTGGTTTCGTCGTTCAAGATGGAGTATAGCCCATCTTACACGAATGGCAAAATAAATTTAAGTTTCTTCGTTTAGGAGGCTGCTACCCATGGGGCTTTGGCCCTACCCTATCTTAGTGTAATTGTAGATTTTAATTAACTTTAAACTCAATTATGTAAAGTTTATTACACCGTATCTGCTAAATTCAGCCATTGTAGTCAAATAAGGAATTCTTTTAGAACATAGCACAAGAACGACCAATATTGTTAGATCTGTTTCGAGAACAATTCTTCATCGCAATAATATGTGAAGATAAATTCAGTAAAGGAGAAACAGCGTTAACACAATTTCTTCGATCTACAGCTTCTTCTGTGGATGCAGTATGAATGTGTTGTTCTTTCCTGGTTCATCAAGAACCAAGATGGACAGCGCTGCTAACACAGGCTTACGTTCTCCATAACAGCATGTCCGCGTAGTTAAAAGCTTCAGTTGAAGCAAGTGCTCCTTTCTTGTTTTTCCCGTAACTCTTTTGAGTAACTCACATAAGAATATGGTGTTTGGGAGATTGTTAGCTGTGCTTTCAAGATTTGTCTCGATTTAACGTACAAATTATCAATAGACTTCTGATGTTAAAAATAATAGTTAATGATAACAAAGCATTACACGGAAGTGAATCACTTCTTTTATTTTTGTCAATGCTTCAGTACACAATGAAGTAGCCTGCAGAAAAACTTCAGGCGGATGTTCGTCTTCCAGTTGCATCAAGTGAAACGACTTAACTGCGTGTGATTTTCGGTTCTGTCAGGACAACTTTGTCTTTAAGAGGAAACTGCGAGGAGGTGCCGAACTTGACTTCAAATGAATCCGTTGAGTGAATTAGAGATTTTTGTTTGTTTCACAGACGGCTTGCCGTTAAAGGAAGCATATCTTCTGTATATACAAATTCATCCTACATTATTTCCTTGTATTAAAAAATTTTTACGCACTCAATGCGGATCAATACGTAGAACTAATCGAGTTCAGCCGGATCCATGAGAGAATCTCTTCTTATGTAGGTGGAGAACAGAAACGAATTTTGCTTCAAAAGTAACTCGTACAGTGAAACCGAAGAACAAACAGTATGAGTATTTACTGAAATCTTGTACTAATTTTTTTTTCTAGATTAATTCACCTGAATGTGAAGCGGCAGACTCAGTGAGCGACCTATTTTTCCGCCGTCGTTCAGTCATTGGGATTTAGCAGATTTTCCGTCACTTTGTGGCAACATTGAGGCACCGTGCCTAACAGATCTGTCATTCTTTGGCGTAAATATTTTACCTGACATATACACACTGGCAACCACCAGCATCAGCTTCTTGGTGCATCTAAATGGTGGTTGCATCTCGGTCATGCCCGCTCGTTCTTCACCAAGCAGTGCTTACTGCAGACAGGGTTGTTCAAAAGCTTGGTTCAACCTGGAAATGAGACGCATTGTAAGATGTAAGGGAGGAAAATCAAACGTGATCAACTCATCATGGTTTAATGAGGTTTTACCTCTGATTTAAGTTTTGGTAGTTGTGCATATAATTGATGCCATACGAAAAATATGATTGTGTCATAAAAAAGTTACTTTAAGTTTCAAAGTTCATGAATTGTTACAGATAACCCCAAAAGCATGAAAAAATTGCTGGTATTTGAGAAAAATGCATATAAATTTGCTAACATGGAGATTCCGGTCATTTTAATTTTAATAATGGTGGTTATTTACCTTATGAAAAGTCATCATTGTCTAAGAAATTCAATAAAAGACTAAGCGGAAAACGTCATTTGAGAAAGTTTTGCTACGCTAGGTTCATTAATACTTGAGTTTGCAACGGAGCAGACTGTAAAAATTAGAGCTTTTCTTATTGATAAAAGCAACTTTATTTGAACAGCTTTGGTTCGAATTTTTGGTACGATTTTATCATACGTAAGAACGCAGCCAAAAACGGTTAATGGTTGAGTTGCCTTAAACTAAAAGAATGATACTTATCTTCAGTACGTCTTTTTCATAGTTCAAAAACTAGCATACATTCTAACGTTTCAGAAGTACATATTCTAATGGTTCAGAAACATATATTCTAACAGTTCAGAAGCATACATTCTAACGTTCAGAAGCGCACACACGGCATTTGAATCAATGGGTGTATGTAAATAAGAAGCTTCAAAGCCTTGGATTGGAGGCCTGATGCCGCTGCTCTTTCCAGCATGTGATATCCATGAAACTTTGAGAAAGTATAATATAAACGTGTTATTCTAGAGCAACTTTGACATATACCGTTTCTTGCAAGGCACTGATTGTATTTAGGTTGAACTACACTTGAACGTGCTCAAATGAAATATTTTAGATGAATTGAACGAGTTTGATCTTCGACCAATATTTTACCAGATGATTTGCACGGTTATATTTGTAACTGTTGAATTCAAGACTGTCATCTACGGAGGTCTTTTAATTTGATACACGACAAATAATTCTACAAGACTTTATTCCTTTTAGAAGGCTATCATGCTGCAACATGACGTATCGAGACTGGAAACCAGTTCCTGTACAGCTGAAATAATTATCTAATACTTCTCTTTTTAACTTTTGATGAATTGCGCCAGCGAGGATTTAGTATTTTCAGTCGTACGGGTTTGATCATTATTACTCGTCACAGTGAAATGTTTGCTTTAATTGGAGCTGATTCAGGCTTTATGTGTTGGTCGGGCCTGTAAATAAATAATTATTGATTGGTTATCTGTTTATGAAGCTATTTATGGAATATGTGCAAATACCGCCCCCGTACATGCAGCTCGCCTCGTGTTGCGTGCAGGTTGTTTCATTTCGCACGTGTTTACATCTGATTGCGTGCTTGCTTCAAATGATGTGTGCAGGCTTCAAATGATGTGTGTGTGTGTGTGTGAATCAAATGATGTGCACAGGCTTCAAATGATGTGTGTAGGCTTCAAACGATGTGTCTATTCTTCAAATGATGTGTATACGCAAAAACAGTGGCAAGGAATGTTTTGGAAGTTAATGCATTCTAGAATGCAGCAATGGCCAACAATGCAGTGCCAAGTTTCGATTATAGTTTGGAGAGCGTAAATTCAAGAATTTAAAGCTGTAACCCCGTTGTAGTTTTCATCCAGAGTTAATTTGATGACACTCAGAAATGTTGTCATTACTTCATGAGAAACCGAAGACAAATTCATTCGCTGGACCGATTCTAAAATAATTAAGAACTCTTACCACGATATTTCACCATCGTGTAGGTTAATTTTTGTTACTCCTATCAGTCTAGACACCTTCACTTAGAGCAGCTTCAACACTTTCTTCTTTACCTCATTTCTCAGTTTCATCGTTTGATTGTCCGTCCGTACATTATGTACACTTGAGTCCTTTGAACCTAGCTGCTCACTTTAGGAAGGAACACCGTACAAACTCTTCCTATGCTTTCTTCACTGTACGGAGTAAAAAAAAATTTTAGACGAATTATGGTGGTACGTACGTTTGTTTCCTTCATCATGATGACAGTAATTCAGCGAAATAATCCTACTTGCACCGGGAAAATATTTTTAGTTATGATGTGAAATTATTTTATCGTTGGTAATTAAGCTTGAGGAACAGTAATTTCCATAATTTTCTTGGAAGTAACAATAAGTTGAGAACTCTTTCCCTATTGTTCTCTTTATTGATATTTGTATGAACTTGATGATAACACAGGGTGGGACGTAATTCCTGTTACAAGTTTTCACATCCATTTTAATTATTATTATTTCACATATATTACCCAATGTAATTTTACAACATTAATGATGAAGGATATACCTAATTTTTTTTTGCAGAGCCACTGACTATCAACAATTTCTGTAGAATTGATGCGAAAGTTCATTATAGAGAAGCAAGAAAAGGGACTGAGTCCATCTGAAATATTCAAACTAAAGAGAAACATTAAAATCCTCAGAATGTCGACAAAAAGAACAATTGACCAACTTTTTGCCAGAGTATCAAAGTTCCAAAATCAAAATTGAAGAAATGCTTGAAGAAAATACCCTTATAAGTAGTTTATGCGACCATTGAAGACTTTCCTAAAAGACTTCGCAAAGTAGTGAGGGTAAACGGGAAGCATTTTGAATAATTTTTGTAGTCGCAGATTAGTATATTACTTGCTATTTGTTAAAGTTAGACCTTGAAATGTATCTCTTTTTTCAAGAAAAAAACCGTTTTTGTTTTGTAACAGTATTTATGCCGCACCCTTTATTTATAATTTCACATTATTTTAGAGTAGCGGAGCATCTGAGGGCGGCACTGGACTGACAGCAAGCTTTGTAGCGCCTGATAAATGTCCGTTTAATTGCCCTGATTGTCTGATAATGCCTTGCCACTGACCGGGTCCGCAGGTCTCAGCTTGATGGCGCTGTCTGCTTCTTGAATTTATCCTAAAAAAATACACCTCGAGTCTTTGGTTAGCAGTGCAAACTTAAAGTCCCATTAATTAATCATTGCATGCGAGCCTGGAACTGAAATCGTGTCTTACACTAAGTTTCAAATCCTTGTGAGTTCAAATACGAATTTCATAAAGGAGGTCGTCGTATAGAATGAGCCACAAATTTTTGCTTGAAAAGATGAGTTTAATCATTTAACAGAAAATTTATACGTAGTTAAAACCAAGTTTAACCGTTAGCAGAGAAGATGTATGTATTATTTTAATCGGTAATTAATTTACGCAATGCGATAAGTGACGTTTGTCAGCATGCTCTTTGTTTAGAACTGAACAATCAATATATATATGTATATATATATATATATATATATATATATATATATATATATATATATATATATATATATATGTATTAAATTTTAAATTTTTCGTTAAAGATGTTTGTTTCGTACAGCCACTACTGACTGATACTTTGTAACATTGTCTTGATCCATAAAGAATTATCAATTCTTATTTCCTTTCGTTTCATGACTTAAAACTGCACGTCTACTGAGCGTTGAATTTTTCATCGAGTGACTGCCATCAGGTTATGGAAATGTTTCGGCAGCAAAGACGAAACATTTCGTCCATTCATTTATTTGATTAGTAAATTCTAAAACACCGATCGCTCTGATCTAAGCTGTCATGTTGACCACTGCGACAGTCTCTCCTGTAGCTCATCAATTGCAAAAACAAGACACGCTGCTGCATTGCATCCTGTAGAACGTCTCTCTTTCTCTCTCTCTCTCTCTCGAGCAAAGCTAACCTGATTTGCCTACTCATTGTGCTGGTTTCAGTGCTGCAAATGTGAGCACTAGTAACGAGCCACATTTATTTGGTTTAAGTAAACTTAAAACTTCAGTCAAATAAATTTTATGGCCAAATTATAACATCAATTTTAACGAGATCTTTACGTATCATTTCAGTTTAGCCTCCTTAATGAACCCCTCGTAGTTTAGGGTATCAAATAACTTCGCTATTAGCGTCCATCAAAGTAAACGGAAGACAGTGAATATCGAAGATATCTTGAGTTGCAATTAAGTTTCGCTGCATGCCTTTCTTCAAGATGCTACGCTAAGTTAAAGAAACAGCTAGCCAGCCAATTTTCATGATGCTGTAGCCTCTCAAAAAGTTTAATGGGCAGAGAGGATTGCGTCAATTACGGGCAGCTAAAACACCCGTCTTGGCAACAGGTTAGCGCATATTTGCTGAGTCCTGAGACTGACAAACTCTTCTGTACTACTCGGTTGTCTCCTCAAAACCCCGTGGACGAGGACATTGTGCATGAGACAATCGCATTACTCTTGCAGAATATTTTTCTGTTTACTGTTAAGGTAACTTCAATGTTTGGTGAGTTCTTTGTTTACTTTTTTGGTTCTTTTTTCATACCCTAAGAGTATTTGAATTTTTAATTTATGCTCAATCTCAATGACGCACGCTGTGTTTACTTAATTCCTTGCCGTATAATTCATCTAAAAAGTTTAGGCTTGAGAACTGGTTCAGACAGTGTGCTAATTCCAATATTCAAGATTCAATCACAATAAAATTAGTTTTACGAGAACAATTAGTTGCTGCTTACTTATTGATCGAACTTGATAATTTACTTCAGCTCCTCAAGCATCTCTAGGGTAGGAATGGCCGAATTAGGTGCTCTCATGAAACAAGCACTACATTATAAATTATATGTCTCAGAGATTTCTGAATTTACACCACGATTATAATGCCCCCACAAATCTACAGTATTTTTTAAGTCGAATTGCACCCCAAATCTCGTAATCAAAGCTCTAACAGAGTAGAAACTCTCGGTAGAGTTTTTGGTATCTGAGTTTGAGACTTGCATGAACATTTCTAATTGGCTGGCGCGCGTGATCTGAATGGCATAATGAGCTCAGAAGGAGACACGCGAACCTGTCGAAATGCGTATGTCAAGGGAAGATGATGAATGCATGGGTTCGTCTCGCGGGTGGGTGGCCACGGACTGCTGGACTGATATTCAAACTGTGTTTGTTAATCAGATGCATCGAATGCGTAGCCGAGCACTACTGTACGAGTATGTATTCTCACTGCTAGGACGTGGTAAACTTTGATTATGTTGTTGCGAGCATTCTTTTAAGGTTCGACTAGCATGAACAGTTTCACATTTGTTCATGGAAGAATAATACGAAAATTGCAAGATTTCTTCCCATAACACAAATTGTGTGGTGGTGAGAGAAGCATTTGTTTCTCAAAATATTTCCAGATTATTTTTGAATCTCATTTTATACATGTGTAAACATTTGTGGTAGAAATGCATGATGGAACTCAATTATAATTTCTACTAGAAGACGTGGAAAAATTCTTTATGATGCAAATACCTGCTAGAATGTATAATACATGTAATTGTTTTCATAGTTGCAGCTGCATTGCATTTCTTTTTGTTTTTCGATTGAAGACAAAGAATAATGCGCAAAATTAGATTTCTCTTATAAACCAATGCAAGCCATCAACTGAGAAATGTATGTAGTACGACCATGCATTATACTAAGAAATGAGTGTTTGCAAGTCCTAATTTGCGTCAGCAACTTCTATCAATATCAATTCCTATTAATTTGTCGCCCAAACACCGGACGAAATAATTATTAGAATAATATTTTATTCGCTTAAAATTCAGCAATGCTCACTGAATTGCGAATTTTTTCCTTTAAATTGTAGGCTACAGATTTCAATTGAAACAAATTAACATGAAAGTATGCTCGAGAGAGACAATAAAGAATAACGTATATGCACACAGGATATTATACGCTGAAGATGAAATAATTTTATTAAAATGTAAAATCTGATCTCTTGTTTTGATTACTCAAAATTCAAAGAATAAGTGTGAGATGCCTTATATTTAAAAATTTGTATTGTGATGTGTTTCGTTTTCTAAGTTTCTACAATGAATGGAAACGCGTGTGCATGTGATTTGATGACTGGACGTTTGAATAAAATAGAATATAGCAACAGAAACGAGTCGATTAGTTCATTTTTGGGATGCTATCCAAATCCCATGCCTTCTAAAGTTGAGGCATCAATCATGCTCAAGCACCTGTATCCTGCAAACGTACCTCAATTTCATACAGGCACTAGGAATAAAGAAGGATGGAAGGAGGAGAGGTAACAATCATACTGTCAGTCATCAATTTTTACGCAGTAATCACCTGAATCACATTACACAATAATTACGTATACCACTCTCGATACACTTTAGTTGTATGACTCTTGATACACAATAGTCATATTGACTTGCAGTACACGTAAATATGACTCAGGGTGCGCAATAAATATACAACTTGCAATACGCAATTATTACATGACTCGCAATACATCATAACATGACTTTTGGTACACAATAGTCATATGACTCGCAATCCATATTGACTCATGGCACGTAAAAATTAGGCGACTAGCAAAACGTAATTATTACATGACACACAGTGCATAATAAATACATGTCTCGAGATACACAATTATTACATGGCTCCTGGTTCACAATAAGCAGGACTCGTGATACAAAATTATTACATGACTCAGGGTGAACAGAAAGTACATAACTCGTAGAAAACTCTGTGTGCCGCTTGGTACACAGTAATGTAACTCGAGGGATACACAAATTATATGACCCGCGGTACACAATAATGTTTCGTAATACACAATATTTACATACTCATGGTACAACACTTAGAATCGCATGACTCGTGGTCACTGAAACTATTACTAGTAACCTTTTAATCACTAGATGCGCGAAGCAAAATAATGATGACTCTTTATTTACATAATTATATTGTATGATTTGTGGTGTGGAACACAATAAATGTAATTTGCTTTTCACAATAATTATACGATAACAATTGCTCGTTGGACTCAATAAGATACTGGAGTTCTGATCAACGCCTCTAATCAGTTCTTTATAATACTCTTTCGTTATCCAACATTTGTCAAGAGGATTTTTGAATGTGTTCATAGTGGCAGCAGAAACTATGTTTTTTGGCAGATGGTTCCAGATTCTGACCATTTTAATGGGGAAAAAATTTAGTATTTGGGGTGTTTTGAATTTTCTTTTTAGTTTTTTGTGGTTATTTCTGATTTGCACGTTACTGTCGTTGTCAAATAGCCCTTCCAGAGTAACATCGTCAAAGTCTTTAAGGTATTTTGAGGTCAAGATGAATTATCTTTGCTATCTTCTTTGTTCTAGGGAGAGGAGTTCAAGCCGCTGAAAATGCCTTCTGTAGCTGAGATTGTGGAGTCCAGGGACCATTTTCGTTGTTTTACGCTGAATTCTCTTCATTTGTTAATATCTCGTCATAGGGTGGAGACCAGAGTTGCATTGTGTCACCATTGTGTCTAGATGTCGCCAAATTAGCCTTTTAAAGGGATAATATATTAAGGGTGTTCAAAAAGTATTTGCAATTGATATTTTCTTCTACAGTGTAAATGCTATAACGGTTGAAACTAAAGGGCACTGAAAATATAGGTAAATATTAAATTTGAATATGCTGTGCTTTTACTCTAATTCATGGCGTATATTTCTGACTATATAACACAATGAACCATGTTGCATCACATGATAGCTCTGCAATCAGATAATAAATACCTATGCTATTTTGCAAGAATTTAGTTATTTATCTTCAGTAATCACCAGTAAAATAAAAAATATGAAACATAAAGTTTAGCTTGCATTCTTATTACAGATCCCTAATGTAGACAAGTTGAAAATAGGCTGAAGACATTGACATGGAATTG
This sequence comes from Trinorchestia longiramus, assembly GCA_006783055.1. Lineage (NCBI taxonomy): Eukaryota > Metazoa > Arthropoda > Malacostraca > Amphipoda > Talitridae > Trinorchestia > Trinorchestia longiramus. The sequence goes on along the minus strand of VCRD01000618.1, from coordinate 212,916 downwards.
GCTCATTGAGTCTAATATATCATTTTCTGGAAGTGATTTTTCATGCCCCGGATCTAGGGGCGCTTAATTTTAACTTGAAGTTCTAAGCTACTCTCTGTTTTATTTTTGATAATCTTAATACATTCGAATATGAGCTCTATTTAATGTTAAAGGAAATTATCTACTGGACTTATAAACATTGACATCCACGTTCAAAATAAAGTAATACATTAAATTTCATACGAATAGATTTTGGAACGTCATTGAGCTAAAGTTACGTGATCTAAGTAGTAATTATATAGGTTCAACCTAATAATACACTGTGCGATATTGAAACCGTCTTCTATCACAGTTGTAATTTATTTCTCATCTCCAATTACAGTTCTATATGATGTTTAATATGTTATGGATAATTGTGATGTTCAGACGTAAACAATAAGTTGGACAGATTGTACCCGTGTATGATAAGTTCGCAGTATGCGACCCTCAGAAAATTATATTTTAAATGTTTTTTCGATTGTATCATTTCCGTTGTTTCTCTTACATTGTCTCATTGTGTTAGCTTAATTTTTATGAAGATAGATGAACAACCTCACAACTTTTGTGAGAGCGTATTGATGAGCGTATTGATGGTTGTGCACCTTATATAAATAGCATCTAATTTATATGTATAGTGTCACCCGTGCTAATATTTTTTGTAAATTTATCTGACAAAATGTGTGTCCTTGACGTCTGTAAATTGTTGTCATGTTCTCCAAAATATTCCTGCTGCTTAAGAGCATTTAAAAAACATTGAAGTATGATAGTACCTTAGATAGAAAGTGTTTGTATGATAACTGCAATGACACGTGATTTCTTTTAGTATGATAGTTGTATGAACAGCAGTAGTCTAGAATACAGCAGATGTACATAATATTCATTGATCATTTTTGTAAGCGTTTTTAACGACAGAAAATAAAAATTTCTTCTCGATAAAGAAACTGTATTAAAGGAGATATAATTCTATTCTCTGCATGCAGGTAATGACGGATATTGAAGCATTGTCTTTTGGGTGCCATGAAGAGGTGGAGTGATGGAACAGACCTGGGCGTAGGTCTCGATTTTGATCCCCGCAGCAGCTCTCTCGCTTATAAATGAAAGCTGCCATTCGTCAGTAGAGAGTAATGCTCAGTTTGCCGCTTATTCCCCCTCTCCCGATATATTTATGAAATTCGCTACGGTTTACATCACGAACTCAGCACGTTTCTACGTACATACGTATGTATGTAGACACACAGTGAACTTCTAACGTGGACCCAACTGGAAATTGTCAAGATGCTTGAACGAGGTATTCTGGATGCTAGTCGTGACACTTTAAGATCATCTTGAGTAGCCATACGTGAAGCTCAATTTTTTGTAACACGTAAGGATTAATTATCTGCTACACCACGGCTTGTATTCAACACATATAAGGAACCCATACGTTTGACAAAGGTTTAATATGGGGCTCAAAATACACAACTAATGAGAGGCGATCTTCATGGCAACTTTTCAATAAAATTGGTTGTCTGCGAATCCTAGAAGCCAGGGATCTGGTACAGAGGCGTCATAGAGAGGACAACAATTAGCTGGGACGACGTGTGTTAAATATCGGCATCACTAGCCTTGCAGCCGTGATTGACACGGCGACTGGAGAGCTTATCAGATGACGCACGCCCTCTAGTGGGCGAAACACGAGAAGCAACAGTCACTCACAGTCTCCTGTCACTTGGGTGCTTCCCATACACGGTAACTCTACGACGCTCATTTTAACATTTTCTAACTCACGGAACTGCAGTTAAGCTACGAAGCGATTTGAGAATTATACCTGCTTGTAAATAAGACTCTATGACAAAAGTTTCAATATTTTTAAAATTTCGTCTCTTATGGACACCTAAATGAACGAGCATTCATTGCACATTATTTGAAAACGATTACCTTTCGTACGTTAAATCAGGAACTGAGGTTAGAAATTATCGATTTAGATTTTATAGCTTGCAGTTGCGTCATCGTCTACACAAGAGCACGATGAACCTGGAAGCTTCATAAACTATTCTTTCCTCTAGCAGCTATGCTTCATGGCACACATTCAGTACTCGTCTCATCGAATACTAATTTCAAGGATGAATGCAGAATGCACTCTCATGAATGAAAGTAATACTTCTTAAACGACATGGGACTTTTGTAGCAACCCAAGAATGGGCCAAACGGCTAGTTTCTATTGCTTTATTCCTCTACATACAAGATAGTTTCCTTGGAAATTCCACGGTTTAGATTTGACTAATTTGAAGTTATTATATAGGCAAATTTATTAAAGATATACTACGAATTATTGTCTTATATTAATATTTTTCATTAATCCATACAAACTTCCGTTTTGGATGTTATCTACAAATTGCATGGCCGTGTAGGAGAAGAAGGTTAATGATGGGAAAAAATGCCGTATTTTAAAGTAATCTGGCGCCTTTGGTATCAACACTATAATACTTATAATACATGCACACCTGTCCTGATTTGTTCGGTACCAGTTTAGAATATACGATTATACAGTAACTTGATCAAAAGCTTAACTTGACTCATGAAAATTTTTTCCCTAAAATTCTCATGCTGCTGAAGAGTACACGGTAGTTTTACCTGAAGTATGCTCGTGCACTTAAGAGAGTCTTAAGATTGTGGACTCGTGAACGGCACTTGAGGCGATATGCTCCACTGTTGTTCCTTTCGGCTCTTACAGGTATACGGCTACTCAAATGCACACTTCTAATTTTAGACCATTATTCGGATCAATAATGATTTTACAGTTTCATTGGTATTAATGCTATATTTACCATTAATAACGACACTCTTTTGATACTAATGGAGTTCCTCATAACGTATATGCTAAATCTCAAAGGATAGGCAATTATTGGGAAATTTTCCCGAACAAATGCCTAAAAGTCTTCTTTAAATTTAAATAAATTCTAGGACATTTTCCGCTAAGTTTTAACGAAACTATTCTTTATTAATAGTAATTGCGTAAGAATCTGTGGATACTTCATTGCTATGACGATGACTGCTCTATAGGGCGGGGCAACGAAGTGTTCACAGGTTATTGTTAATCTAATCTCCATTTTTCCTTCAACCCATTCAAATTTTAATAATAATGATACTGCCGTGATTTGTTAATATGTACCTAGAGTTATTCCAGCTGGAAATAAAATATCATTAATTTTCGTACAGAAATAGCTTCAATAGATAAGAGCAATAAACCCAGAACTGAATTTATAAAATCATAAAGCCAGATGTGAGCCGACGTAGTTGAGAAAATCATAAATCAGTTGAAAGAGAAATAGAATCTTTTCTCAAGTGCGAAGACGCCGCCCAGTTGTGTGATTACTTCAAAGCTTGTTAAAATCATACGAGAGACGTCGTCAACCCCATCGGATGTGCAAGAAAACTGATGTTCGAGTCCAACCTCACCTACCGCACCACGAGTACTCATGGAAGACCTGAAATCCAACAGCATATAGGAAGTGCAAAACTCAACTTTGTTCGTGACCCACGAAGGAAAAGACGCTAATTCGAACCGAGTCCTAATATCTGACTTTTTTCGATGTCCGTGTTACTAATGAGTTAAAAATTGAGGAGATTCACGACGGTCAAAATTACTAACTTTGGATTCGAGATAAAAATATAGACTGAATAAAACGACGCACAGTTTTTAGGCTACCAACACTCACTTCGGTCATTGATTGAGCTGGCTTCTGCGCCTGAACACGTATTGCAGGAGTGGTATTCATTTCTTACTGATGTGCTTGCAAAATTGATGAGAATTACTTTAGTATTACACCAGTAAGAAATATGCATTTACAACTCACTGATATATATGTAATTGCGGTCACGTTCTGAAATTGACGAGCCATGTTCGGCATGAGCAATAAAAATGTGAGACATAAGAACGTCACAAAGAGCAACAAAATGGTGGTTGAACGCTCATTTTATTTTCATTGTAGGTTTTAAAATTAATCAGAACGTTTATTCATATTTACTAGCACTGGTCAGTTGAGTACACCACCAGTTTAAAAACGTCTGTGTTACTTGTAACACTTTCATACCACCCCTTGTCTTCACGAGTGGTTCGAAAAAAGTTTTAAGACATTGTATTTTAAGGAATTATGGGATTGTAATTCCTTCGTTATTAATACGATTGATTTTAGAACTCAGCCTATTATAATGTATGGAGTTTGATCTCCATCCCATTTAAATTTGCTTTAATTGCAGCGCTTCTTGTTCAAATTTTGGGACGATATTACATCAGAACTTCGTAACCTTATTTCTGGCAAAGAAACTTATTTCTAAGAATAACCTGGGAGTTACGAAGTCTGTTAATTTTTTCCGATTAAATTTATGCCGTCAAATTTTTTAGCGTTCTGTAGAGATGCAAGTGAGCTCTATCTTTATCCTCATTTCGCTATCAGATTCTGAATACATCAGTAAACCTATGACGTCCTATATTCAATAAAACTTAAAATTAAAAATACCAAGCTACTCCTCCAGCCTCAGCACTATTTTTCAAGTTTAATCTGTAAAAAGTAAACAGAAGCATTCTGCAGTGATTAGTGTTCATTATGTCTGTGCAGAGAACCACAATCACGACAGTCAGTTCAGACCGTACACTTCTCGCCGCAACATCGATTTGCTCTCACCCTTCGAGGGGCCCAGCGGAATCTTATTAAACTCTCTTTAACGTAATGAGTCACATGGCGCATCTCATACTGCGTTGGACTGAGGCGAAAAGTAAAATTGTTACGAACAATATACAAAGTATAACTCTTTTGTTCCGCATGTAGTGAAACCACGACGGTACACTTGATGCAGATTTGTTGATTTAAAAAAAAAAGTTTTTTCGTAAGTGTACGTCAAATATACTACTACTTTTGCTTTCTTATATTCTTCAGTTTGTTTGAAATAGATTCAGACTGAAAAATGATTTTTATACACACATTTTCAACAGTTTGATAACGACTACTTTCAAAGTTGGTTCGTTCGTCGAACGAGTATGTGGTAACTGATACAGTAAGTAGTTACTACTTGTGTTCGTTACTTCTCCGTGTGTTTTACACCGCTGTCACTAAAAAAAGTGAACCAGTCTTATTATTAGTTTTGGAAGAGCGCATGAGCAGCTCCGCTGGAGTGGGAGCTAGGGAGCAGAGCACGGGAATCAACGCAACAAAAACCTGAAGGACCGAAGTGCCCTCGTAGGCCCCTCGACCCTAGAATGCGCTCCGAGTGCCCAATTTAGTTAGTTTTTTCTCCGAAATTATGGCCAAATAATAAAAGAACGACCAGGGCGTTATTGGAAACATTAAATGGGGCGAAATGAAGGGACTGAATAGTTCTTATCGCTCTGTTTTTGTCTATGAGAAACTTGGCCATTATGAAAGCGCACGCCTTTGTTTGCGCCTGTCCACGCTTCCTGCAGAAGAGATCGAGGTGGATGAGGACTTAAGATTCTGATGTGGGAAACTCCACAGCGAAAAACATATTTTACTCTTTTCTAACATTAAGCACATGTTAATTTGGGATAAAATTTGATTGTTTCTTATTTTAATCAAGGAAAAAAATTGATGGATTTTGGCATGTATGCCTTAATCGAACTTTTGATTCATCAAGACCTGTATTTGCCCGTAATTTAATGATGGAGATCGGAATGATTGAAGTTATAATATAAAATTGATTGTGATCTGATCAAACTTTTATTAGTTATTTACAAAAACTGTTCTCTTTGTGTTAACAGAGTACGAAATAACCACTATGGTATTTCTAGTCATGGTGTTATTACGACAATAAACTCGATGTCAAATTGTTGTTTCGTGTCTAGTTAACGCGCAGTTAGTTGACACTTAAAGGACTGAAGATTTATATTATTTTTTTTAACAGAATGCATTGAAATACCATTTATCTGAGAAGAAATCTAAAATAATTTATACTTTGATTTCCTTCCCTGATAGAGGAGAAGCCGTAGGCCCACTAACTGTTTTAATTGTCAGCTTCTTCAACCATTCCCACGCATGAGGGATGGGGCGGGGCAGCTAGACCCGCAACATCTCAGAAGCTTCCGTTGTGAGAGCACCCGAGTGTCGTCCTATCCTGTGCTCCCCTGTTTACCATAGGATTACTTTGGCCTGCTCTTTTTTCAAATTTTCCTGCTGTCTTCAGAAGAATACTTTATCATTCAGTGTCTTTCTCATTCCATTTATACATATCCGTAAGATTTCGGTTGCTCTTTACTTGACACTTGTGTTTAACATTTTTATTCTTATGCCGAAAATGGTCAACTAATATCTACATGTGACCGAAATTGTATATTAGTAAGTAATACATCGGTACTATTTATTGGTGCGATACCGAAGTAATACTGAACAGTATTAATAATACATCAGTAAGGTAAGAACACAACTCTTGCACTAAATTTCATGCCGAAAAACATTATTATTCATTATTTTCTCTACATTAGCCAGCCATAACTTTGAGCATGATAAAAAGTTGACACCTGTTTTATCTCAAATTGTGTACTGAGATGCCTCCAACCATTCTTATTTATTAGCATGGTGAAATAATATATCCCTGCTTCTATTTCTAGTAAGAATTAGCTCGTTTATTGCGAAGAAGAATAATTCTGCACATGCAGATGTTGCCTAAACTTTTATACAGTAAGTATGATAACATAAAATTAAAAAGTCGCTCATTGAGTGCAGAAATACAATGTGTATTTGTAAGTACACATTTGATATTGCAACACTAACTGGGTTGTACGAGACCACGGTGTCTACTCATATCCTACGAACGTTGCTTTCATTGGCTGACATATCTCATTGTTCGTCAGCTGTCCTCTTTCAAATAATCTAATCCCCTAAAAACCTGCTTGACGTCTCCGTTGAGTAGGATCGGCATTTTTTCCTAGCCATAAGCAGGATTGCAGTGCTCATTTTTTTGTCGTAGTTCCAGCGAAGCGAACTAACGCAATGTTTTTCGCCGTCATACTTTCAATGGCGGTTGTCGCTTGCTTGACGTGAGCTGCTGCAGTAACAATGGCCACGCATCTTCTGCCTCTTGCTTGAGCACCTTATCGAACATCTTTTGCTCCACGGCTGTATCACAAGTCAAACAACAACCACCTCAAACTCGTCGCTTTAGGTGCCTTGACACTCATATGAGACTCCTGTAGAGGTGTCAGGAACGAATTTTCCAGAACGGGTCATTGTGCTGCTGCTACATCCCTGTGAATTAGAGTATCGGCATCGCTCGTATGATCATCTCTGGGCAGGGGAATATCTCTCCGGTAAGAATTTGTCAGCAAGTTCCTTATTCTTGTTCTAGTAAATGATCTTGTCGATGGCAAAGTTTACTGCAACTATTTATAATTCTTGCATATCATTATTTGATTTTCATAGAGATTTCGGAATTTTATATGATATAATTAGTTTAACCTAGACCATGATTGCTGTTTTTAAGTGAACTTTTCTCACATTCACCGCCAGAAGTCATTGCAAAGAATTGTGTGTACGTGCCTGGGAGCAGTACAGCGCTTTCAATCAGTGCAGGTGGCGGAATGAGGAACATGAGGCCGATAACGAGGGCGCAAGATTGGCACTTGCACGCCCTGTCGCCATGAATTCTTCAAGTAATGACAAATTTAAACTGAAAAATAAACAGTGAATTACAAGAAGCCTCGGACTTGGTGATTAAATTTAGCGTCGTCGGATTCGATAGCTGTTTTTAAGCAATACATAAATTTGATAAACAAATGCGTAGGGAGCACACGGTGCAGTGAGTGATCTTGTTTCATTACGCAGTTTAATTCAGTTGATTTACCATTCAGTTTTTATTCAGCACACTTGTTACACAGCAAGTAGATTTTCTTAACATGACACATGAATTTTAATTCTGTTTTTGACCCACTTAATTTTTATTATCACAACTCACATTTTTACTCCATAAATTTCAGCTACTCGTGTGAGGGGTCGCGAAAAATACACTCGCTAATTGCCTGCTCATTATTCATATACTTTGCTTTCACTCAGGTGTTACTGACGTAATCGTAGATGCTAGAATAATAAATCGAAATAAAAAATCATATAAAATTCAAATAAAATGAAATATCATGTAATAAAGTTTTAATATTCTGCCCTAGTTTATGTAGTCTTCCCCGAATAATGAACAGTCAAAGAATTGGTACATTTTTTGGAACGCCCTGTGTAATCCTTGCTATCTTGGTGTATGTGGACAAAATTCTTTGAAAAATTGTATTGGAAAAACATTCGGAGATTAAATAGAAATGAAATGTTTTACAAGGCACAAAATATGAACTCCAAATGACCAATTTTGTCTAATACAGAGAATAGAATAGAATGAGGCTATAGGAACGAACCTTCTGGCCCATTCTTGGGTCGGATAATTACTTCGATAATTATTCGGTTGTTTACCCAAGTCCCATGCCGTATTTCTAGCTGCGTCAACCATGTCGGCAGCGGGAGAGAACATCTATGAGTCTCTGAAATTCACTTGTTTATTGTGTCTTTTCTTTGAATTAGGTTAATTTCTATCACAGGTATAAATTATTCGGGAATTGCAGACTTTCAAGTCAGGCCTAATTTTAAGCGGAAGAAGAGACATGATTCATCATTTATTACTTACATTTTTATGAAAAAATTACAGGTATAAATCCATCACGATATCATCACATCTTCTACAATAAAATTGTATTTATACGTTTAGAAGGATGTAGCTTCGACAGTTATTCTCATGTGGGACTCTGTAACAGTGGTTTGGTTCAATCCATGGAGGCTCAAAACGGATCTTCACGCGCCTCAAAGTTCGATGCTAATCACTCTCACAAAACTGTTGCCCGTACACTATTGTTTAGAGTGGACGTAGCTGTAACGAGGTCTGTTTCTCCCTCTGGAGTACGTCCCCATATATGGTTACGCTCCAGGTCAAATTATGATTATTTGATACAAGCGTGTCGTACTCTTGGAAGCGTGTTATTAGCTCTTGAAGATTGAATATAGGAAGAAAAATAAGAAAATAAGAATTCTAAAAATAACAGCCGCCCTATTGCCCAGATCATGCACTTCTAATACAATGGTGTTCCATATATCATTTTTTTCGGTTCATCGGGTCAGGTTTGTCTGGATTACATTCCAAGTTTGACATCAATAATATTGATTTAAATACTCTGTGAACTTGTATATCTTCCAACCCTTGATTCTTTCACCAAAATTTTTAATCATGAACTGTACAATGGCATTATAAATGAAATGTTTCGATTTTTTACAGTGTAAACAAATCTGCAAATTTTTCACTGCTCATGCAATAAAACGTGTAGCAACAATTTTTTTTCACTCATGTTGGTTAATCCTCAGCTCCTTCGTTCCCGTTCATTGATTTACAATTAATTAATATTAATTAGGTTCTTAAGTAATTTACAATTCGGCAATTGTAAATCCCTTGAATAGCTCTTTTACAGTCAAAGTCGTGCGTCTTTTCAACTTCATTAAACCACGCCTGTATTAGTCGTAATTATGATTTGTGAAATTAAGATTTCTGTAATCATATCTCTTTCTTGAAGTCCCATTTCGATAGTGTACTTAACGGCATTGATGCAGTAATGTACTTCACGGCATTGAAGCAGTAGTGCACTTCACAGCACTGATGCAGTATTGCCCTTCACGGCATTGATGCAGTAGTGCACTTCATGGCATTGACGTAGTAGTGCACTTCACAGCACTGATGCAGTATTGCACTTCACGGCATTGATGCAGTACTTCACTTCACGGCACTGATGCAGTAGATTAAAAAATTCATCACACAGCTATATTGTCTGTAATATCAATCTCTGTAAATCAATCAAATTAATCGCTTACTTGAAATAGAACAAATTACTAAGTAGTAAAAAATAGTACTAAATACTGCAAGGACTAGTTCTCAAATGTTTGGAAAATTCCACTTTTTTAAATACAACGATAAAAATTATCAGGCAGTGAGGAACAGCTGACGCCTGAACTTGTTTCATCCCGGCAACAAACATGTTCAGTTTAGGCCCTAAACTTTAGGAACCACTGAACGCGTTAAATATATGATAGGAATGAATCTTTTCAGCTATGCATGTGACGGCCGCTAAATAACTATACTTACCATAAAATGAAAACAAAATTAGTCCATTGTAAAAGAAAATGAAACTGCCAACATACGTACAGCCAATATTCAATGATTTACCTGAACCTTTCTCGCACCCCGTGGAGTATTGTCTCGCCCCTGACCTAAAGTTTGATTGTGCCCAGCGCTCCAGGGATGTGCAACTGGTTCTTACTAAAAGTGTTTCGCTCAGGTGAATTTGAATACATAACTTACTGAACATGTGCTCCGCAGGAATTTGTTTTAGTGGAGTTACTTGTTTCATGTTCGAAGCTTTCTTCAGTGTTTCTCTGACGTTTACAACAAACACTATTTAATGAATGCATGATTACATTCAGAGTTCATGTATGTAATCCCTAAGTATTATTTATGTACTGCATTGACATCTCCTTTGCATATATGCGCTGATTTACCGCTTGAATCTTCAAAAATTTAAGATTCGCTTTAGATTTGTGATTTCTGTTTTATCAAAATATGTATTATGAAATATTTGACTCATCAATTTTTTCCATCAATTTTTTGGATTTACGTGTAACAATCATATCCAAAAGAACGAGTTTTAAGCCTTTTATATATATAAAACGGTTTTTTTTCTTCAGAATACTCATTTATTACTTCTATATTGGCTGGCATTCAACGATACATCCAACAGTCTCATTTTGTGCAATCTGCAGCAACGATACTTAATGACTATTACTGGCATGGATGCATGTGCTAACTGGCTACAGTGAGACAGACAATACTGCTTCAGAGACCATGAAGCATTACAACCTGTTCAACTCCAAACTGTAGAGCAGAGACTCCAAACAGTAGTCGTGGCACAACCAGGAGAAACTGCCGAGTGTTGGAGAGCAGGCGTTCCTCGAGCGCATCGCAGTCGCCAAGTCATGGAGTCTGAAGTCTTACCATCGTCCCAGTCTCAGAATGCTATTAGCGACCGTCCTTCATTACAGAACCGGCCTCAAGTGTTTTAGCTGAGCCTAATAGCACGGCCGTTCGCCTCGACGAGTCATCACCACTTGTCGGCTTCTTTAACTAGCGTTGCATGAGCCGACTTTTGATTTGTACTTCTGAGAAGACTTGCAACAGTTACGATCCCTGAGGTCCTACCCATAAAAGTTGTTAGGCTCTTCAGAAGCTGTAGGACTTGAAGTAACCTCGACTAAAACGCGAACAGCGGTCAGAACATACTAACAATTTAATGTTTGACTGTTTAAACGCTTGCAAAAGTATAAGTGAGGTAGTTTTGTGTCATCAATTTCTGAAGTTATACATATTACAAAATTACGTAATTCATCATTGCCATGGAGGTGAACATACATAGCAGATGCTCATAAAGCACACAGAACAAACTAAAGACGCTTAAACTTCTGTTGAAAATTATATTCTTCAGTTAGGCATTGCTCAGAGTTATGTTCATGTCTGTAATAATTGAATATATTGAGCTGATAACTAAAACTGACAATAGTCATGTATCTACTATAGACAATTTTATACATCTGTTTGTGCGAGTAATAATAAGGGAACGAAGAGCTCAAAACATACGAATTGAAGGGAATATAATTTAAGTTACTTTACTACACAAAAATTCCAGCCCTGAAGTGTTTCTCAGAGACATGTAGTGATGTATTTAGTATCACTCCTCAGTCCCAACCCTCAGACATCTCTTATCTCAGAGCAGATACTGAATATCTTTATTTTACTCGGAGTGAGCGCGTGAGGGAGTAAGAGACTGTCGAGGAACCCAATAGGAGAAAAGGCAATTAAAGGCAGGATGAGTTTAATAGTTTGTATTTAGACATTTGAATATGATGTTAGTCCTTAGTTCTTCGGTCTTTGCCGCGTATGTCTTGACGTCAAGTACTGTCGTACTGAAATCTTTCGGCAGAGCGCGGGGACGAGTAGAGTGGGAGTCCGTGGAAAGTTGGAGCCCGTGCACTTCTTGTTAGTGCGTGGGTCGTTTGAGCTTCATCCTGTCCTCAGACAGGATAGTTGGTTTGTGCTTCGTTCGCTCTGCTGTTGGCTGTAAGTTGAGTTGTTCAGGTGATGAGAGTTCTTGGTAGAGATGTTGACTTTGGAAGTATTTCGTAGAGAGTCTGTGACGCAGAGCGTTGCAGCCTCGTTTTATAGGGCGGTTGGCTGGGCTCTGCTGCCTGAGCGTGACTTCTCATTGGTTAATGTCATGCTTTTCATCATAATGGGGCCTAGCCTCGTCTTTGGATTCACTTCTTCTGTCCTGTTTGATCATTGGTCGATGAAAGGTGGCCTTGTCGCAGTACTCGTTTGTAGTGGAGCCATGCGATTCACTACAAACATCTTTGAGAGGCAGAAGAGTAAAATAAATTGCATTGAAGGTGCACTACTAATACAACGCACCTACTGCATCTTGACTGTCTGCAATACTCCCAGCCCCTGCACCACCCCCAGCACCTGCACCACACCGAGCATCTGCACCACACTCAGCACCTGCACCACACCCAACACTTGCACCACACTCAGCACCTACACCACACCCAGCACCTGCACCACACCCAGCACCTGTACCATACCCCTGTACCTATAGCATACCACAGCACCTACGTACAGTACACCACAGCACCTACAGTGCACCACTGCACCTACAGTACACCACAGCACCTACAGCATACCACAGTACCTACAGCATACCACAGTACCTACAGCATACCACAGTACCTACAGCACACTACAGCACCTACAGTACAGCACAGCACTTCACCACTTCCAGCACCTACAGCACGCGCCACAACACCTACAGCACAAAATAGCACCTGCCTCACTTTCAGTACCTACAACACACTGTAGCACCTATACCACACCACAACACCTACACCACTTCCTGCACCATCCGACCTAAGTTCACTCACCGTCGACCAGGTGGTCTTTCAGAACACCCAAAGAGGCTGATCTGAAACAAGAATTTGTTTCCCACTTAGATGCTTCAAATAGATAGCCGGTGTTCCAAATGGGAGCCTGACAACTCTCGCAAAACCTTAAAACGTCCATTGTTGTTCGCAAAAGCTCATAGAATAGTGTCGTAAAATTTCCCCCCTGGCTTTTTCTGTTTGTTTGCATACCTTCTGTCCGCGCTCAAAGCCTGAGGCTTGCACATCCCAGAAATGCCTTTTAAATCACCTGTAATTTGAGGAGCTAACACTGCATGAAGAAGACGAACTCACCGCCTGCAATGTGGACTGTTTCATTAACTGTCATGTGAAGACGGCTCACCAGTGTACGTGAGAGACCAGTTTACGAGTGTACATGTGAGACCAGTTTACGAGTGTACATGTAAATCCAGTTTACGAGTGTACATGTGAAACCAGTTTACGAGTATACATGTGAGACCAGTTTACGAGTGTACATGTAAAACCAGTTTACGAGTGTACGTGCAAAACTAGTTTACGAGTGTACATGTGAGACCAGTTTACGAGTGTACATATGAGACCAGTTTACGAGTGTACATAGTGAACGTAGAGATAATGTGATTACAGAGAATATAGGTTTTTTGATATCGAATGTAATTTAGTGTATATCTTTTGAAATTTTATAACTGAATTATGAATGCCTTTTGGATGTAGTGGAATAATTCTCCGTGACGTATTGTACAGTTGTGATGCATCGTTCACTATGTCGGGTATGTTTGCACCTGCTGTGGCAAGACAAATCATCAACCTTTGTGTACAAACTTCGTTGTTTCCGATAATCTAGTATACTACCACAGGTTTTAGGAATTTAAGATTTACTCAAGTTCTCTATTGTATCTTGAACGTGGAAACTCAAAAAATAATGTAGACCTTATCGATAGAGTTCATAACCTTCGTCAGTAATTATTAAATATTTCATTGCATGCTGCACTATTATCAAGTTAGGAAAGGATTTTTATTGCTAAAATTATGATAATTTAACCGACACTAATTGCTTTGACTAATTAAGATTTGATTATTGCTCCAAATTTTTGTGCTAAGCGCAAATTAACAATTACACTTCAGCTGATGAGATCCGATGGTATTCATGTTTAAGACTGCGTCATCTTCAACAGCGTTGACTTTCACTATACATCTTTTGTGGTTTGGGACGATTTTTACGGAATTATATTCGTGGTGATGAATATCGATGGAAAAACGGGATTATTTTATCATCTAAAAAATATAAGCGCTGGGTTAAAAAAATAGCGATTAGGGTTCATGGTGGAAACCCAATCATGCGTGTTCAACTACAACGTGCATCCTGGGATTTTTTACACTTTTGTCCAGGGGTTTAGCCTTGTCTTGAGAGTCTCAAGTTGCAGTCCTTACACAAGTCTGAAGCTCGAGTGTGAGTCTTGATGAATAAACAAGGTACGCTTTTGCAAGCTGATGTTGTCAGTAGTTGGTTCTGTTAGTAGTTGATGTTGCCAGTAATTGATGTTGTCAGTAGTTGGTTCTGTTAGTAGTTGATGTTGCCAGTAGTTGATGTTGTTAGTAGTTGATGTTGTTAGTAGTTGATGTCGTTAGTAGTTGATGTTGTTAGTAGTTGATGTTGTCAGTAGTTGGTGCTGTTAGTAGTTGGTGCTGTTAGTAGTTGATGTTGTTAGTAGTTGGTGCTGTTAGTAGTTGATGTTGTTAGTAGTTGATGTTGTTAGTAGTTGATGTTGTTAATAGTTGGTGGTGTTTGTAGTTGGTGCTGTTAGTAGTTGATGTTGTTAGTAGTTGATGTCAGTAGTTGGTGCTGTTAGAAGTTGGTGCTGTTAGTAGTTGATGTTGTTAATAGTCGGTGTTGTTAGTAATTGATGTTAGTAGTTGATGTTGTTAGTAGCTGTTGTTGTTAGTAGCTGTTGTTGTTAGTAGCTGTTGTTGTTAGTAGCTGTTGTTGCTAGTAGCTGTTGTTGTTAGTAGTTGATGTTGTTAGTAATTCACTAGCAATGAATGGGAAAAGAATGCAGCCTGATGTGCTGCAGCGAAGGTTAATGTTTTGCACCTCAATCTGGAGATATGCGTCGGAGCTTCTGCCAAGTTTATGCTGTAATTATGGAGCTGTGAGCATGCACCTCCTCTTCTTTAGAGTGGGAAGAGGGAGAACACACACCTGCTTGTGTGGACCACGGGATGCCCGAACTTGACAACACACTCACTGGAGAACAGCAAGCAGCTGCAGTCCAGGCCAGATCATTAACGTGTAACTGTTCAATTGGAAGGTTTTTGAAATTCTTTGTCATTAGCAAGTACTTTCAGCCCTGCCCGTGAGTTTCATAATTTAGTATTTATTTCGAAGCATAAAATATGTGTACACAAGTAAACCCACACGTGAAAATGTACGTGTATTTTATCAAATTCGTTCGTTTGATTTGCCAGTTGAAAAAAATTTGAGTAAAATACACGTGAACTTTTTCACGTGTGGGTTTAGTAGTATATGAAATAAAATACGTTTTTCAGTTTTACCCGTGGCACAATCAGAACCTGAAATTTGTTTATGAATTTGTACAGAACTTGCAATTTGTATCTTATCGACCGATAATAATGGCTGTGTAGGAGAAGAAGACTAATAACGGGAAAACATGGCGTAATAGTAATACGGCGCTTTTGGTATTTACAGTACAATACTTATAATACATGTATACCCGTTCGGATTTCAGTCCAATAATTTTTCGTCAGTAATAGATAGGAAGTTATGGAATGGGCGCACACAGAGAGACAAAGAGAGAGAGAGAAAGAGAGATAGATGGAGATACACCGTCGATTTTATATATAGACAGTGCTTATATATTCACGCTTGAGAAATAATCTATTTGTAAATTTTATGCTAAGTTATAAATTTAATTATATTGCTGATCAGTCATCCTCCGATTGTTTGAGATTAATGAAATATTTTTATAGCTACAATAATTATAATGTTTTTGTTAGAGTTAAGCGTATATGGAGGCAATATCACTCAAGTTGCCAGTAACACCGACTAAATAATTTTTTCCAAATAGTCCTGAATGTGAGATCAAAAATTCAGAGTCTCAGGTGGGAGAGTGGTTAGTCCACTTTACTGCTGAGGAATCAATACCTGCACGTACGTTTTTCTGCAGAAACTAGGAATTGCAGTGAAGCAGTGCTGAGCAAAACATTGGCATTATAGTGCACTGTGTAAATTATTTAATGCAGCAATACGGGACAAAGCGTTGCAAAGGAAATGTTAGTATGCAGTTTGCTTCTGTAAAATTGTATGAACTTTGCAACACTATAGCGTTGTATTGCTATGTATAATCTTAGCGTGGCAGATTGTGTCACTGAAGTAGTCTTGAGGGAAGGAGCAGAAGGGCACGGCATGCCTGATGATTCTGTGGGCCACCTAATAAATAGGAACGTGTGCCTAGGTAGGGGTCCACTTTCAAGCACTAACTGCCCCTACATTGCTGCGTGATTAAAGGATGGAAGAGTGCAGCTGAGTAGATTGTAATGTGCAGGACATCGAGGTAATTTGCTGCGGACCTGAATGCAATGTGAATTTGAACTGCAGCCTGACAACGCAGACTTGGCGTGTACCGTACAGGCTGCTGCACATATGTAGACTGGACTGCACTGCTCTGGGAACATATGTTCAAGGTGACTCGGATGTTTATATGAATTTATATATTTTCAGAGTTGTGTGCGTTATTGAAGGCCTACGTTTTCTTTTTGACATACATGTTTTAATTTTGGAATACTTGATTATTGATGATATCAAATCAAAATTCTGGCTATCAGTTACACTAAAGAACTTTAACGTTATTGGTGATAGGGCGCAAAAACACACTGTTGTTAAGCTTCATCTTATGATTAAGCCTCGTGGAATATTTTGAAGCATCTGAACTAGATGAAATCACGTATTTGTTTGTTGTCTGAAAGTGAGCGATTTGATGAGTCAGGCTTGTCAAGGATCGAGGAAGAAAGGAACAAGTCTCAAGTTCGCTACAACGCTCTGTGTTAATAACACTATCCGCTCTATAGTTGGTAGGCATCTGATAATGTACACAAAAAAATACTTCCATGTCTAGTTTGGGTGGGACAAAATTGGTAAAACGAGAGATAAATAGAATAGAATCAGGCTATAGGAACGAACCTTCTGGCCCATTCTTGGGTCGGATAATTACTTCGATTATTATTCGGTTATTTACCCAAGTCCCATGCCGTATTTCTAGCCGCGTCAACCATGTCGGCAGCGGGATTCGAACCCGGGTCTTTCCGCTCGCAAGCAGATTCGCTCACCAGTCGACCAAGCTGGTGATACCAGTCGACCAAGCTGGTGATGGCACAAACGAGTAATAAGTGGCACAGACGAGTAGTAGGTAGAACAAACTAGTGGTATGGAGTAGTAGGTGGCACACACTAATGGTAGGAGGCACAAACGAGTGGTAGGTGATACAAACTGGTGGTAGGGGGACAAATGAGTGGTAGGTGACCCAAACGAGTGGTAGATGGTCCAAACGAGTGGTAGGTGGCACAAACTAGTGGTAGATTGTGCAAATGTGGGGTAGGGGCACAAACGAATGGTTGGTGGCACAATACGTCGGAATTTTTCACGTCGGAACCTAGAAGAGTTCTTAACTTGATATTTCCCAAGTAAAGGATCCTACGAGAAACCATGCAATTCATGAAAACTTTTACGTTCATTGCTTGGAGTGCGTGCGCTTTACTGGTGGGTGATTCATTGATGATGTCTACAATTACCAGCATGATAGGATTCTCGGGTGTAACTACAAGTTTTGTCTACATATAAGATATCTGCAAAGTTCCCTTCACTCTAAAATATGCGCCAATGATCTGGACTGGAGTACTCTTAGCTCCAGCTACGAGTAATTTCTACTATTTCACCTTAAAATGAACCAAAATCAGGGCTGTAAGCGATAAAGAATTCATTTGAAATCTGAGGTTCAGAAGTTCAGTTAAGGAACTTTTGAGAGTGAACTATGTCTCTTTCAAGTTGGCCCACCAGTCCATGAGAGCACACCAGTCCATGAGAGCACACCAGTCCATGAGAGCACACCAGTCCATGAGAGCACACCAGTCCATGAGAGAGCTTTACGACAATGTCCTCAGTTTCTTATTCGGAGAGCAGTGACCTCCGTCGGCCCAAATTTCAATCCAATAAACTTGAAATGGTTGTTGATTCTGAAAAAAAACAATAAAGGCTCCAAAACTCATGGATGCGTTGCAACTCTGAAAAAGGGTTCGGGGATGAGGTTATTCCCTCTGACTCCCTGCAAGCAGCAGTGGATGTAGTGCGCACCCATATATTTTTTACTCATTAGTAACACATAAATGTTCATTCAAAAATCAACAATCAATTTCTTGGTGCAAATGTTTGACACATTCATTTGATGTTAGAAATGAATACCTTGCAGTGTAACGTATATACGATTATAGCCTGGTGACAGAACATACTCTCGCCCTTGCTTTTGTTCCATGTCCAAACACGAGCACTCCGATTGCTAGTGCGTTGACAAACCGAAGAAAAGACTCAAATAGTTATGTCGGCATTTGGGTTCGCGATGATTGGCTTGTATTCATCGGCAAACTTGACAGGTGTATACGGTCTGTGTTTGGAAGTATGACGAAACTTCTTTTCAATATAACTTGTTTATGCGAATACAAGTTTAGACTACTTCGTGGAAAAATTTACTTGAATCATGAACGTTTCAAATACACACCCAAATAATTACACAATTATGTATCTAATAAATGTCGTCGTAACAGGTGGTACAAAGTTTCTTCAACAGTTGAAGAAGGGACAAATTGTAAGTACACAGAGTTCGCTCAGCACCTAGGCATAAAAACATCAATCCTCAAGTTAAAATATTAAGCGGAAGAAGCACCGAAGGGTCGACAGTTCGCAGACGGCAAATGATGCTGTTATCTCTGCCTGCACCATTCCGTCGTTCTGCCTGCTTCTCAAGCTTCTACTTCTACACGGGACCTAAGCTCTGAGCTCCAGTGGTAGAGTTGGAGACAATCTAGTAGCTCAGGAAGAAAACAAACTCCCCATTCTAGAACATCTGAACTTCACATTTACGTTTCAGGATAGTTGAACGCTACAGGTAGTGTAACCTTAAATCACAGAGGTATTGCGGTGGTGAACCAAAATATCTACTGAACTGTATTTTGTATCAAATGTGTTGATACGTATTATTTGGAAAAATTTACAGCAAGTGAACAGAAATTGTGATTGGTAGGTCTGAAAAAATAATAATGGTAATTGATAATCAGAAAGGTGGTCCGAAGAGGACTAAGTAAGTATAATAAGAAATCTGACACGTGAAATCTTTTAGCTAAATCAGCCATTAACACGTTGCCTCCGATTGCCTGATTGGTGTAAAACTTCACTTTGTGCGCATAGTCACTAGAAGGATCTGAAA
>VCRD01000618.1:161248-188865 GCA_006783055.1 Trinorchestia longiramus | reverse complement strand
CCACCCCATTCGTTTTTAGCTCTTTCTGGCACCTTTTTATAGCGAATCTGGCACCTTTTGGGCAATTTCATTTGGCAACACTGTCTGTTTCCATCTTGTGGATTAATGGAGACGGAGACTGACTAAGTACGATTGTGGGGGTAATGAAGAAAGCGCCGGAACACACGTTTAATGCTATCAGAGGTAGGAACAAGAAGAACGAGAGTCTGCACAGCACAACGAAGAAACTTAGTTTACAAACAGCTGACGAGCGCACGTAATAGAAACGAAAAGTAGAACACATTAGCGGGTAACTTGCGTAAAGCGGCAATACACCAATAACTTAAAATTACATTCATTATCCCCTCTTAATGATAAGTTACTAGACTACATTTAACATGTTACATCAAGAAATATACACGCTCTTGACTACTTTAAATTTTGTA
Source organism: Trinorchestia longiramus (assembly GCA_006783055.1). Lineage (NCBI taxonomy): Eukaryota > Metazoa > Arthropoda > Malacostraca > Amphipoda > Talitridae > Trinorchestia > Trinorchestia longiramus. The sequence goes on along the minus strand of VCRD01000618.1, from coordinate 188,440 downwards.
TACCTAGGCAAAATATTCTAAGTAAAGGCTAAGACTAAACAGAACATTAAAAAAAAACTCGCAGTACACACATTTAGCGCTGCATGTGAAAACATATGCCTAGTTTCAGATCAAGAAAACAATTTCCTCTTTCTTGCTGCATGCATTGAACTTCTTCAATTAAGTTTTATTCACTGGCTTAGTAAACATGTCTGCTATATTCTAGTTTAAATGAACATACGATATTTCAAAATTATTCTATTCCTGTCAATTTGAGACCTAATATAGTGATACATAATGTCAATATGCTTGCTACGTTGGTGACGTACATGATCCTTAGTTAACTCAATAGCACCTTGGTTAGCACAATATAAGTCAATAGGACTGATCACATTACAAAGCATGTCTGATAATAGTTGGCTGAGGAAATTGGCTTCTTGAACTGCTTCAGTAATGGCTATATATTCTGCTTCACATGTAGACAACGCAACGATAGATTGCTTCTTAGACTTCCAAGAAATTAGACAAACATCATTAAATTTAAAGTATTACCCGGAGATGCTCTTTCCATCGCCTGAGCCTCCCCAGTCAGAATCTACAAAACCTGTCAATTTTACATTTCCACACTTAACAAAAGTTAGCCATAGTTTACTGTGCCTTTTAAATATTTCAGCGTGAATTTATACTTTATCAAATCAGAATAAGTAGGTTTAGCTAGTTTTTGAGACAATTTTATTATTGTATAGCAAATATCAGGTCTAGTACGCGTCATTATGTAAATAAGACTACCAACAATTTCTCAGTAATACTTAGAATCTTCATGTCCTTTTGATTTTGTATCAGTTGGAGAAACCATACCGACGTCACATGACACTGATTTTGGGTGACTATCATCCATTTTAAATTTTGAGAGAACGTTATAGACAAATTTTGTTTGATGCATTTATATTGAATTGTTTCCACATTCAAATTCAATTCCAAGAAAATACTTAAGTGGTCCTAAATCTTTCATTTTAAAACCTATTACAGAGAGCAAGTTTATTTGAACCTAAGCTTGCAACATTATATCCAGAAATCAACAAATCATCCACCCACGCAATGACAGTGATTATACCACATTTATCCTTCCTCTTATAAACACAATAATCAACTAGAGATTGTACAAAACTTTGATCATCCAGAAAATCATGTAATAAGCTATTCCACAGTTTTCCACTTTGCTTTAATCCATATATTGACCTTTTCAACTTACACACAAGAAGTTCTCCATTGACACCAGTTTTCTCATACCATTTAGGTTGTTCTAAGTAAAGTTCACAGTCAATATCAGCATTGAGATAGGCTGTTTCGAAGTCCGTCTGATGTACAATACTACCACTTTCTACAGCTAATCCTAGTATCATTCTAACAGAAGACATTCTAGCTGTTGGAGAAAAAGTTTCTTTATAATCAATATCTTTAACGTGTGAAAAACCTCTTGCAACATATCTTTTCTTGAACGTTTCTTCATTACTTGATCCATATTTAATATTATAGACCCATTTTCCTCCAATTACTGAATGACCTTCGGGACATGGCATAAGAACATAAGTATTATTATCACTTAAAGATGAAATTTCCTTATCCATGGCTAACTTCCAGCTGTGAGCACATGGTCATGACATTGCTTAATCATAAGGCATAGGTATATCTTGCATTTTGTAACAACAGTCGGCAATAAGGTTGCTAACATCAGTGACACCTTTTACATAATCATCCAAGTATTTAGGTCTCCGATATATGTAGACGCTGCAGGTGTCTTCTTTGGTCATCCGTAGCCACAGTTACATCATCAAAAGTTGAGCGTTGTACTGCAGGAGCTTTTTGCTGGGGGCTGTCAGGTTTTTCGTCTTCTGAATGGCTTTCCTTTTTGATAAAAGACCATGTTCATGAAAATTTTCTTCTACAGGTAGTTGCGTTTCATTAAATTTGACACACCTTACTCTTCTAACAGTGTTATTTTTGCTTGAAATAGACAATATAGGCTGGACTGCAAAGATCAGAGTGATAAAAGTACCCTCTTCACTTCTTGCATCCAACTTTCTTTTATTTTCCTCATAAGCATGACACTTCATACAAAATTTGTGCATATTGCTGACATTAGGTTTGGCATGGATAAATGCTTCATATGGTGTCTTGTGGAGCCAAGGATTGTAACACCTATTTCTTATTTAGGCTGCAGTCTTAACTGCATAACTCCAAAGGGGTTTTGATAAGTTGGCCTCCAGTAGCATGCATCTTGCCATTTCAATAAGCGAACGCCAATATCGTTCTGCAGTACCATTTTGGTGAGGTGAATATGGGATAGAAAACTCTTGCTTGATCCGGTTTTTAATTAAAAGAGATCTGAACTCTTGTGACGTGTACTCCGTACCATTATCACATCTAAAACGTTTAACTGAGCCATAAGAGGCTACATCTGCTATAAACCTTTCAGTTGCTGCTACTGCATCGCTCTTGCCCTTCAAAAAATACATATGTACCCCTCCAGAGTAATCATAAATGAAAGAAATAACATACTTTGACCCTTCATTGGATACTGGTGAAATTGGTCCTGCCAAATTACTGTGGATCAATTGCAGGGGCTTAACTACACGATTGTCAGGTACACGACTTCTGTATTCAGTCATTTCTCCTTGAACACAAGTTTCACAGCAGAAGTCATTTGCATCTTTAATCTGCATACCATGCACAACTGATTCTAATTTTAAAATGTCCTTTACATTACAATGGCCAAAAATTTTATGCCACTCTTAGAATGAATGCACTCTCTTTGACAAGGGGTTTACATTATTCAAACAATACAGCTAACCTTGCTGGAAAATATTAAACTCAGTACCGTTTGGAGCTTTCAAGACACTTTTGTTCCTAGTGAACGTGACAGATGCGTCATTTTTAGTAGCAGCCTGAACTGAAAATATGCCTTGACTGTAAGACGGAACACATAAGGCATTTTGTAAATTTAATTTTCGTTCATTACCCTTTGAATCACAAACAACAATGTTTGCATTGCCTCTACCTGCTACAATATTGCTAGATCTACTTCCATCAGCCGGTTCAATAACATGATTACGAGTGTCAAAGTTTTCATCGAAACCAACAAATTTTGTTTTATCACTTATGATATGAGCAGTAGCTCCACAATCAACAAGTATTTTACAACATTTAGAATTAACAGCTGAATTAGGGTTCACACTTACCCTAAATTGAAAAGTGTCATTTTTTACAGTCTCAGACACTCCTTTAGCACTGATGTTTCTCCTACACATACTGATGTAGCGAGTTTTATTCTTGCAAATGTTGCACCACTCATCACTCTTGTAATTGTTTGTTTCATTGCTGTTCTCGTCTCTCATAGTGTTGCGTTTGGGTTTACAATTACATTGATAACTTTTGTGGCCTGGCTTGCTACAAGAAAAACATACAACTCTATTTTCACTCTCTACCTTCTGATTTACCATCCCGTTGAAGACACCCGGCTCTTGGCCTGGTCGGCGGCATTTTTCGTTCTCCTCGCAGCTCCTAAGAGCTGCTTTGAAGTCGCTGAAACTCTGCTCTTCTTTCTTCTAGGTAACTACGATACAGAATACTTTATATTCCTCAGGTAGTCCTTTGAGGATCATTGCAGTGAGCAAACTGTCGGATACCACTTCTCCCGCACTCTTCAGTGATGCAGCTGCAGTTTCACCTCTTGGCATGTAGTCGGTGACATTTTCATTAGGTGCTATCTTGAGTGCGGTTAGTTCGGCGTAGAGAGCAATGATGCAGGATTTGCTGTTTCCCAAGTAATAATCTCTCAAATGTTCAGTGACATTTTCCCATCGTTTGTTCCATCCCTCATAATCAAGGAAAGGGATCCATCATCCAGGAACTGCACAAGCTGCGCGAACACTTGCGCATTCTTAGCTGGATCTGGCGTTACAGCTTCGACAACATCGCCAAGCTTCTCTATCGTCATATGGGCGAGAAACTTCACTTCCAATAACTCATACATATCATCGTCTCCATTAAAGTATAGGCGCTTAAAGTGGGGCCCATAACCTGTTGCCATCTTGCGGATTAATGGAGACGGAGACTGACTAAGAACTATTGTGGGGGAATGAAGGAAGCACAGGAACACACACGTTTAATGCCATCAGAGGTAGGAACAAGAAGAACGAGAGTCTGCAGAGCACAACGAAAAAACTTAATATACAAACAGTTGACAAGCGCACGTAATAGAAACGAAAAGAAGAACACATAAGAAGGTAACTTGCGTAAAGCGACAATACACCAATAACTTAAAATTACATTCAACAACGTTTGTGCAAGATAAACTTGCGTATCAGGAGGAGTGTAGGTTTACAGCAGTACTTGAGCAGGAAGCTTGAGCAGGCGAGTTCTACAGAAGATGACTCTTTAGTCTTGAGTTGTGTACACATGTGGCTGAACAGCCTTCGTGGTGTAGGTTCACTCGTCATAAAAATTGATATGCACGGCTTTCAGCCTTTATTACACTAGAAACGCATCAGAACGGAAATTTTTACCCCTGAGGATTGCATTACTTTTAATTTTACATATATTTACCTACAATGAAATCGTCATTTATTCGGTGCAGGAATATTTTTTTACAGCATTCATAATGCTAATTTAATGTCTTTTTTTAGCAAATAACTTGGGTCTTGAGAAGTTGTTTCATGCACTGTGTAATTTGAACTGTAAATCTAAGGGAGTTTTTATATTTGATTAACTTTTCAGACGAGTTTTAATTTTGAAGCACCCGCAGCTCTCGGCTGATAATAGAGGGACATAAAATAATACACGAATGAAAAATGTCAGAATTAGTAGGCCTGAACTAAGCCACGACGCTGTTTGGTTTTCTGTTTAATTGTGACTCATTGTAAAACTTCAGTAGCCTTATTGTTGATGAAATGTCGACAAGCTTCTTTTGTGATACAATGTGTGCGTTGTTCAGTATCTACCCACAAATTTGCATAGTTCACTTTGTGATAATTTCTAAACTGATATTTTGTGAGATTCACATAAATATGGTCGAACCAAGGACTACTATAAACAGGACGTGCACGGTCATATAGTGGACTACGTTAGCGGAGGCCAGTTCACTGAGCTCATTTAGTCACCAACTGTCACAGTGCGAACATTGTCGTAGTCTTTCGCTCGGTTTGAATCGGACATTGTTGTTTGTTTCGAGGCACATTGCTGCAATTCTAAGTGGATATTGTTTGTTTACAAAGTTTATCGCTAATTATATGTATTAAAATTGCCAAACAAGTGTGGGGTTGTGAACTGTCGGGGTAATTACAATAAGGAGAACAGGCGCCGCGTGTTTTGCCAGCCGAAAAAGCAGTCTGAGAGACAGAAGTGGCTTGATGTTCTTCCACCTCGTGAAAACTTTGTTGTTAATCCAGACAAGTTTTTTATTTATGAGATACACGTGGGTGCTGACCCACTTTTGATCAAATTGCGTGGGGGTTCTATGCGATCTAGAACCCCTCCCAGTATCTTCAATGTGCCTGCTTCATGTCTGCCATCTCCAAAACCAGCACCTCGTCCGGCGAAAGTGGAAGACCAACAACTGAGGTATTTTCTTCAGAAGGATAAGATTACTTCATTTGAGGCTTTCAAACCTGAACGTAACCTGCAGAAGCAGTATAAGAACTTGATTATTTCAAGATCGAAAGAAAGGCTTGTGTTTGTTCATGACCTACAACTTCAGTGAGTGCAGCCTGTCTGTGATTGTCGAAAACAAGCCCACTTTGTGTTCCCCACTGACGTTCAATGCATTCCAGAACGGCATTAGTGTATCACTGTTTAAGATACTTCATCCCAACATTGGTTTGAGATCGTATACTTAGTTCGACGAAACTGTGCGCTTGGCAATGAACTATGACATCCCGTTTGACAAAACGATCCAAAATGTTGTCACTCTTCTTCAAGCTCGCACATCAGCCTTTGTCGACACCGAGAAGGAGAAAAAATTGGTATTTTTGACACGTCAGTTGGAACTTTTATCACAGAAGCAGTTTTTCATGAATGATTATTGTTTTACTCTTTAATCATACCTAAAGCGTAATTATGAACAGCTCAAAGACTTTTTGGTGCTGCCATGCAAACGCAAGCCGCAGTACATCGCTTCATCTATTGACAAGGACCAGATGCTGAGGGAAACATTTGACAAAGTTCAGACACTACAGCAGAAGAATGTGTTTCTCTTGGTAGATGAAGTACAGATTCGCCTGAATGCAGAAGAATGCAGTCATTCTTCAGACCTCTGTAAAGAAGGCCCGGTTGGCTGACTAATAGCTGCAGTTTGGTGTGTTTTTGCTTCCATGTCTGGTTGTTTATTTGCATGAATGTTTGCATGTTTGGTTGTTTGCATTGGAAAAGGTTTAACTATAATCCATTTTGTACAGTCTAAAACTGCAGCAACTCGGTTGTCTATAAAGTGGCCACTAAGCTCATACAATAATACATGTTAAGTCCGGCTAAAGTTGGTATTTCAAAGCATTACAGCGTTTTAAACGATTTAAAATTCACTGTAAAACCTTATTATCTTTTCTATTGCTTGAAAGAAGTAATTTTTTATCAATTTATCCAATAGAAAATGTTATGTTACTAAGAATGCAATGGTCTCCGCTAGCGTAGTCCACTATACGGCCGTGCACGTCCTGTTTATAGTAGTCCTTGGGTCGAACCAAAAACCAGAAGCATGGAAGACGGTTGGAAAGCAGGAATCACCGAATTCAAATTAACTGAAGGTGGGGGTATCCGGCTCTCAACCTTTTTTACAGTATGCAGATGTTTGCTACTTTTGTTTCGCCTAAATGGGCGTTATATTTCGAAAAATATTTATTCGACTGGAAACCTGCTGTATGTACCCTTCATTTCAAACTGTACGACTGTAACACTTTGATACAAGGTACGTGCACTCGTAAGCGAGTGCTCGACTCACCCTAACTGAGATAACAACTGAGTGCTGCCAAGGCTATTTAATTTCTTCTATGAATCTTGACGCAAAATGACGTCGTTGATGCCTCGCGAGCAGAGAGGGGGTAGAAAGGTGGAATGTACAGGATGGAATATGACGGCTGTAGCAGTAAGCACATGTGATATTCAGGAATGCTATACTGGACCAAGTTTTTTGTTCTACTCTTCATCGTCCAAACAATTGCATGCGTTCATAACCTAAAATGTAACTTGAGGTTTAATCTCGACATTTGTTTGCTTAGGTCATAGGTTAGAACTCAGACAGAATCCATTAATTGCAACTGGCTTTGCAGGAACGGATACTATGTTCATAAATAGGGCAGTGTGAGTTAGCGGAGAAGCTATACACTGAGCGACCACAGAAAAACTCATAGAATCGTTTCGCTCGGGGCACAAGAAATGAGATGCTCCCTGAGACTGTTGCTGTAGGCGGAACTGCCGGAGTGGTACTGCAGTTTCTGATCATTAACGATGACACGGTTAATTACTGTAATTTTCCTCACACTTCTGCAGCTCATGAGTGCTGGCAGCCTCAAACGCTAATTTATCGACTGTGACGGATAATTACTCTTTACTGTTCTTTTTACTAATTCTTAAGGATGCATACATAGGTAATGGAAACAGTGACATTCCTATTTTCTCCTGCTTCTTCCTGCTGCGATATAACAGGAAGTTCTGCCGCATCAACTTGTTATAGTACTGTGCTTTTCGTATGACTCGAGACTGAATAACAGAAACTTTCACCAGTTCAATATATTAATTCTTTCTCTGCGCTTTCATGTACGCAAAATAAAATGATAAAAACCTGTCAATAATTCTTCATGATCAAAACTTCTAGTTTTCTTTGTTTTATTATGATTTTCTGTTCACCCTCTTCACCCCTCATTCATTTACAATCATTTCAACTCTGTTTCTAAATTAATTTATGCAGTCAGTTCTCCCTAACAGAAACCGCAATTCTGCGATAACATCGACCAGAATCCTCTGGAGAGACTTAATTGGAAAATATTTTATGGATGAATTCATACAGCGCTCCATGTGTGCGAAGATGAGCTCTGCTGCTGGCAGCTGTGAGTGGCAGCCGTGCGGTGGCTGTCACGTACGCTGAGGAGTAGCCTCACAACTCTGCTTCACTGCGTAGTTCACTAATTGAAACTGCACCGAAAAACTAGCATTTCTGAAACAAACCAAAAAAATTTAAAGGGCTTCTGAATATGAAGTGAAAAATAAACTTTCAAACTAATGAAAGAAAAGATTGAGTTTTTAAATTTTTACGTGTTCTATATATAGTAGAACTTGAAGTAGAATAGAATAGAATGAGGATATAGGAACGAACCTTCGGGCCCATTCTTGGGTCGGATAATTACTTCGACAATTATTCGGTTGTTTACCCAAGTCCTATGCCGTATTTCTAGCCGCGTCAACCATGTCGGCAGCGGGATTCGAACCCGGGTCTTTCCGCTCGCAAGCAGATTCGCTCACCAGTCGACCAAGCTGGTGATGTGAATGTTGTTTCTAATTTTTGTTCCTACACGGCCATGTTATCGGTGGATAATGTACAGAATAGAAGTTCTGTACACACTCATGAAAAATATTCAGATTGTGATAGTACCACGGGTAAAATTGAAAAATGTATTTATTTCATTAAACTTTCATTTTGTCACTTTTAAATCAAGGAATTTTTATTGGCACTATCTGGACTATGTTATCAGTAGATAAGAGATAGAATGGAAGTTCTGTATGTATTAATGAAAAGTATTATTTCAAAACACAATAATTCTTCGTAAATCTTTAATATATTTATCTTTGTAATTTCAAATTAGTTAAATCTAAATCGCGGAGTTTCCACGGGAACTGGCTAGTTCAGTATATTTTTCCGACTGAATTTCTTCGTAGCAATTGAAATCTCGCACGGAGTAGAGGCCCTTAGTTGGGTCACTGCAGGTAGTCACGATACGGAACCCAGTGCTGGGTCATTACAATTTTTCGTTTCCTTGCAAGATGGGGGAAACCTTCGCTTAAAAGGTAGCATAGATACAGTCTTCTTCTACATAATGACTGCATGTTTCTACTTCAAATTATGCTATTGGACCAGCACCTTTACATCGACTGCCTCATCCAACGGACACATTGTGAGTTTATAAAAAACCGTTTCACCTTGAAAATTAGCTCGGTACTATTTGATTTGGTAATACCGTTCATTTAGTCTTGGTATATGAATTGCTGTATCTTTGATTAAGTTTTCGATCCTGTCGTACATAAGCCATTTCGGATATTTTTTTTTGTCAGGAAGTGTCAGGAGCTTCGCTGTCCCTTCTGCGTTAGCAATTTGGTGGAAGAAGGCTTTCGTTATCAAAGAGTCATGAACTACCTGTGACAGCCCAAATTGATAAACAGAATATAACTTTTCTCAAAGCAAGATGCTCCTGAACAGCCTTAACATCGTAGAACGGGAATATGCCGTATCATCTACAAATATGTTTTTGAATACAAATTGAATCTGAAAAATTCATCAAAAAAATGGAAGAACCACTAGAGGGAAGGAAACACAGAATAGCATACGAAAGGAAAAGAAGGCAGACCTCAGCCAAGTACCAGTGATATGGTCAATGTTCGAGCCATGGATGCTAAGCTCAAGAGGAGAGCTATCTCAAAAAAACTTACCAAGAACGCGAAGCAAGGATGGACCGTGATCGTGAAAAAAAACTTCTAAAGCGACAAACTTCGTCGAAAGAAAGCAGTGAAGAGGGAAGAAAGATGGATGGTGCAAGTAAAACTGAAGTATGCGCTACGGTGTCACAAGAAGAAATAGAAGAAAGGAGATTAGAAAGGCAAAGGTTTGTGGAAAGGACAGCCACCATTTCGCTAAAAGACTTGCACGAAAGGAGAAGAATCGAAATTATTGGAATTGTTCATTGGCGAGCACCACTAAAATATTATCACGGAATCCCTTCCGTCATTTTTGACGGCTGTGCACACTAGTTATTATATAAGCAGTAGACCCACATGTAAAAATTCACGTGTTTTTTACTGAATTTTTTCGTTTGATTTGTCAGTGGACGCAAGCTTTGTGAAGGAGTTTGCACATTGAAGGAGATACCTTTGGTATCCACAATACAATGAATACAATACATGTATACTCCAAAGAATTTTCTCCTATCTAAATCCTTAAGAGCGTGACAGAGAGACGGACCAAACAAGCAAGCAACAAACTGTGTATTATTATATAGTGGAATAGAATACACAGTTTGTGGCTTGGTGTTTACTTGGTCCGTCTCTCTGTCACGCTCCTCAGGATTTAGATAGGAGGAAATTCGGTATGGCATACGTACATGCATTGTAAGTTTTGTATTTTGGATACCAAAGGCACATCCTTCAATGTGGAAACTCTTTGGCAAAGCTCGCGTCCACTGGCAAATCAAAAGAAAAAATTCATTAAAAAACAATTGATTTTTCACGTGTGTGTCTAGAAGTTGTAAAATAACGAGTGGTTTAAGAGGAAACCTCGGAATTGCGGCTGCTCAACGCTCCTTCAGATCTTGCACCCCAAATATTCTACGTGATGCAGGTATCGCATACAGGCACCACTGCAGGTATCTGACACAGAGCTACGTGCACCACTATAGGTATCTGACACTGAGTTACGTACACCTCACCTGCTCTTGAAGTTGCAAGTGCTCGCAGCGTGCGTGCAGGAAGTGTGCGTGTAGCAAGCGCATTGCCGTGCTGATTTTCACTATCTGCACTTTCTATCACCGGACATTCGAAGCTGCCCTCGGCTCCTGTCTTTCCTATCGTAAGCAGCTCATGCTTTATCTGAATTATGTCACCTGAATTAACTGACAACTGTTTGATTTATGGTTGTTTGAGCGACCATCACTACTGAGGTCATGGTTTTCATCTACTGCTTATATTTGTAATTTGCGTCATAAAACTATGTTACAAGGTGTTCATTACGCCGGTCCATAATACAAGTTTGACTGGATGAATTCCATTCCTTGAAGAGAAGAGTTGAACTGATCTTATTTTCATTTCATTTCATCGTTTGAACTTAGTTTTTGGAAATTATTAGCTCACTTCGTTTATTGACTGATCTTCATGCCACTAATCGTAGGAACTTATTAGAGTAGCGAAATTTATGTACATTTGCTCGTAGAGTATGGGATCCAGTCACGGATCATGACATCCGTTTCATTATTTTTGAATAGTTTGAGACAGATCAGTCCATTCGTTGCAAATTGTAAAAAAAGTTACCATGAAAAATCAGAAGGAAGCAAATATTGATATATAATCCTAGTATTTGCATGTGTACCAGCACAGGACATATTTAAAAAATTGACGAACTCCGGATGAATCTACGACAATAAGAATAAAAAACATGATTTTCATTTTATACAATGATGTGCATAGTGCATATTGCATTGAAAATGCAATTCATGTTCAATTTCAACTCTTAAAATAGAAGCTAAAATAGATCATTTTCACAATATCACAATATCAGAATCAGAACACGAGAAATAGTTTCACTTGAATTTATATCCTTATTGTTTGAACTCAAGATATTGAAGCATTGAAATCTTTTTCAATATGATGACTCGATAATACAAGGCAGTGAAAAAGTAATGTCATCGGCAGCAGCTGCGGACGGCCAAGAGCTACCGATTCTATGGTTTAACGATGGTAAATCTGTAAATTCTATAGAGCACCTCAATCTCTTAATGAAAAAATTATGACCAGTTGTCAGATCAGATGATAATGAGCAAGCGTACTGATATCAACAGGATGGTGCTCCTACTCACTGCTCCAACGAATATCTCACGTTTACTTGATAAACTCTGACGAGCGGTCAGCTTTCAACCGAACCAACATCAGCCAGCTCTTAACACCGCCCTCAGTCTCCTCGGCTATTGGTTTTAGGGAGAGATTTAATCCAATGTAAATCAGCGCAAGCCATCAACAATAATGCTGAAAGTTTGAAGAAACTTTTAAGCAAACCAGAAGGGAAATGAGCAAGGAAAAAGTTCGAAGTGTCATAGTCGTAGGATTTCGATCATTTCTCATCAGAATGAAACACATTTTTAAGCTAAAATTTACCCTTCTCTTTTGTTACCATGTAGTAACGACATTATACACTCTTCAATATTGTCCTGCAATTTACAATTAGCAGTGCTGTACGACGCTGATTTTCACGAACATAGTCACCTTTATAGTTTGTGAAAAGAGCCTCGTTCAACAATTTACATTAGAAAATAGAACCAGTATCGCTTTTGCCACAAACTCCTGATCACTTCTAATCTTCAAAAAACAGTTTCTCTAATACCTTTGTGTTTCAGTAAATATCTAGATCACTTGAATGTAACAGGAAACAAAATTTTGTTGCTCCAATTTTTCCGAAAGCAAAACCTCGATCACTATTATTTTTTAAAATCAAAATGTGAACCAACTTCATACAGTTCTTCACATAAAACAAACTCATTCCTCTCAGTACTACCATATTTACTGCTCAGGTTTACTCGGTACTGCCAGAAATCTCATGCGTGCTTCAAATTCTACAATTATGTACACAGGTGGGACCACATCCCTCAAGACACTCTTGCATGTGAGGTGAAGGTACGCCAGGCGGCTGCTGTAGTACATACTTCTACCGCTCCTTTGTTTCATATTCTCTATGCAGGGCGGAAATCATTCTTAAAGTCGAATATTCATTGTTTTTTCGATTAAATTCAACTTCACGAGTTGCTAGCATTGTTTACTTGAACAAGATTTACATTGAATGATGTATTCAAAAGACAAAAAATGGACGTCCTTCCATATACATATGTAAACTATCCTTCCTACTCACATTTGTTCTGTTTCTTGAATTCTTCGAGCCTAAGCAAACTTAAAAAAAAATTTAAGGTAGGTCACCGTTTTATTCTCAAGCAAATAATAAATATAATATTGTCGTATTTTATTCACTCAAAATTTTCTTCCAATAGTTGGCCGTCATTAGATACTGTAATTCATCAATTTACTAAATCTCAATTTGGTAAAATATAATGTAAATAGTTAATGCTTAAAGAAACGGATTGTACTCTATCATCACTTACAGTTCTCAAAAATAATCAACACACATATTGACAATATTTTTTGCAGCTCAATTTGAAGCCTCAATTTTTGTTGACGTTTGTAACACACAATAAATGCCCAATATATGTATGCCCTAACATACACCTTAGTGTGTGCTCCACTATCAATAATTCGTGTCATGTTTAAGGCATTATTTTTTCGAAAATTATTTCACTGTATCTCTAGTGAAGTTTTAAAATAAAAAGTATTTATATGAATTGGAGAGGATAGTGATGGATATTCTGATTAAGATAGTGAAGCATATTCTAATCAGGATGTCTCCCATTTCCATACATTGATGCGTCATCTGAGAACTTTTTCTAGTCAGGATTTCCTTTTTACACAGTTTCAAGTTTGTTTTTTGTGCCCGTAGAAAACTATTCACTATCAGAAATGTTATTGGTAATTATGTAGTTCTCTCTTGAGTTTCTATGTACCGTTTTTTCTGTACTCACCATAGTAAAGTTGCAGATGAAACTGAACCTTAATAAATTTCCTATGAGAAACTTGAACCTACTTTCATAATCAGGAATACATATCGGTACTACGTGGGAAGTTCGTATACATTATATCATTTTCTGCCTTCCCTCATCTGAGCTCAATAAAAGATTAAATTGTTGGTTAATTAGAACGGACTAAACAGTTGTCAGGAGCGCAATAATATCTAAATTGAATATGAAGGGCTATACATATCTGAAGCCTCGGTAATCCTCTGCTAGCTACTTCCTTGGGCTACCGTGTAAGACATTAATTTTCATGGTAAATGAATAGTTATTACTGTATACGTAAATGATGCTCTTTTATATGAAAGTGTATTTTTAAATAAGTTGTCATTCTTCCTTGGCAAATGTAGTTTCAGCCTTTATAGTCTCTGATTTTACACGCGACTAAAAACAGTGGGCAACGCAATCGCATCTGTCCACAAAATAAATGTGATTTATTCTTCGTTGATACCCACGTAGAAACGTGTATTCGACTGTGCAACTGGTCGTTTCGAAATCTCTACCTCAGGCTCGCCATTACTAATTTTCTGTAGCCGGGCAGAAAAAAGGCGCAGTTTTGGGCTCAGCAATACAAGGGCAATTGTCTCCTGTGGCGGCAAATTATACGCCCTGGAACACTGACTTGGAGTTATATCTGACAAATTCAGAAGACGAGCTGGTGTTTTTATGCTTCAGATGGCACTACCAAATCAAGTGAGCCTTTCTTGCAATCGCTCGAATGTAGCAATTCGAGGATATTTTTGGACATTGATTATTAGATATGACTCGTCAATTATTTAAGTATTTTACATCACGAATTCTGGTTTAAATTAAAATCCAATTAAGATAATTATACAATCCATTTTTGTATCTTTCAAATATCTAACATGTACTTTATATTATTTTAATATGCAATTGAGGTATCAATTTTTAGTGCTGTAGATGTCTTATGATTTCTGACAGATTGGCTTCATCTCTCTCGCTCGTAGGGAGCAATAAAAAGTGAGTAAAGCAGTAGTTCTTACATTCAGGACTATGAGCCCTCCACTCAGCGTCTACTACAGAACACGTATGATATTATGCTCGCTGCTTAATGAATATTTTGCTGAGAGTTTCTTCGAGGATGTTTGAAAACCGCACAACCACTTCTTACAAATGAATAGACCTATTTTTGTCATGAATTAATTAAAGCTCATTCTATCTACAAAAATGTTTAAAATCTTTTCATTGGGGACATATGTCTTAATTATCTTATGGATGAATGCTTCGCTATCAAAATTGAACAATTTTTTATACTTGTGTTGGTTTTCTCTTATCAATGAGATTTTATCCACAGTCAATGCCCTGTATTTAAATTACAAGGAACGTTTTTAAAAACAATCGTAATGACAAATAAAAACAGTTGTATCAATTCCATGATAATTTGCCCTTGCATAATTTACTTTCGTTATTGGAACTCATATATTAGAGAA
This sequence comes from Trinorchestia longiramus, assembly GCA_006783055.1. Classification (NCBI taxonomy): domain Eukaryota; kingdom Metazoa; phylum Arthropoda; class Malacostraca; order Amphipoda; family Talitridae; genus Trinorchestia; species Trinorchestia longiramus. Next base: position 173,373 of record VCRD01000618.1, on the reverse strand, counting down.
TTTATAATGAAGCTCCTTTTTATTTACTCAACATGAATGAAAATCAGCTCCTATTTACGTGTAAAACATCAGTAAAAGATTTCTCATATACTGAGCGTCTCTAGTATGTCGTTGTGGAAAGCATTCCCTCCTTAGAAATTGAGAGAATAAATGAATAACAATCCGTAGATTTTTGGTCTTTGTCATACTTAGGTGCTGTATCGTATGTTTAAACCGGAGCAAAATTTTAAAATCCAGATTATACCAAAAATCTACTCCGTCCCTTTGATTCATAAGCGCTAAATACGAAATTGCTTTTAACCAATACAACGATGATAGTCCGTAAAATGCCGAGCAGTTTTTTCTCTTTTTTAGGGGACCTTTCGTGCGCAAGTACATTCTGTTACAACGTGTCTACAATAAGTGATGGAGTGATAGACCCCATCAGTGTTCGTTATTGTTATCATTATTTGTCTATAGTCGAAGAAAATTAGAAAGTATTTCTGAAATTTTCGGCGAGTCAGTGTTTCACAAATGTGTTTTCTTATCCTAAACATCACATTTTACAATACGAACTCACTGAACAATAAATAGTGTTCATGTTATGGTAAACATTCACGCTTGAAGCAATAACCACAATGCATGTTAGAACTGACTGCATCTTGGGTATAACTGACCACGAGACGCACAGCGTACAAAGAAATCGTCTGTTTGCTTAGGAGCGGTCTTACAGTGTTGGTTTAATAGTAAAAAATCTGGTCGCTACGAGTCTCTTCGTCTCGGAACTTGTTCGGCAATGTTCGCCTAAAACTCGTTCCATATGGACGTACCTTCAGAGGTTTGATGTCAATAGTGAATTTCAAACGAAAACAACTGCTGCAATGTGCTTTTGTTTCAATATTTTATTTCAATTTATGCTTTTGATAAACGAGTAAAGTAATTCACCACCCTTGAATAATTTTCACTTCTACGTTTATATGATTATACATTCAGACGTTCACGGGCAGTAACAGTCTTCACAACTCACTTTTAGTTCATAAAAGGTACTGTGAAACTCAACATAATTTAAATTTGTCCCTATATGTAAACGAAACTTCTGTATGCAAGTACGAGTAATTTCAAACGAAAACACTTGACGGGATTGAAATTTAGAATTTTCCATTAAAATAAATTAACACAATTAATATATAGGGTGTTCAATATTCAACGTTGTAACTCTTAGATCCCATGTTTAAAAAACAAACATATGTAAAAAACTGCACCACAATAGGGTTAAATGTGTAATAGTTAGAAACTAACGCATTTTAATCAATATGCGTCGATAACAAATTGAAAACGCTTAAAGAATGACCTTTACGAATCGCATAAGAGTTTTTGAGTAATTTTGTCCTATTTCTTTTTGAGTTTTGACTTTGGCGTTTCGAAATGTTGGTGTAGTGTAACTGAAACTTCACTCGCCATTATGGGCCAGATGCCACAATCGAAAGGATTCAGGTTTAGCAATGAAGAAGGTCATTCCTTTTCAAAATGAAGCGGGAACATTGAATGCCAACCACTTTTGTGTTTTTTAGGTTCATGTGTGGGTGCCAAGTCTAGCTGAAATGACCACTGGCTTTTTTAAAAATGTTTTTAGCCCAAGGCAACAATAATTGAAGAATGCCGTTGCGGTAACATTATTGGTTAACTTTAATCCATCCTTCCACAAAAATCAAAGAACTTGTTCTAGTTTCAGTGGTCGTGGCCCAATCCATTACTGATCGCTCTCCTTGTTTCCGAGTGACTACTTGGGTGTCAATCTCACCGTGCCACCACTAAAATCGATAATTTTTTTATGTTAACTTTTTGCTGGATGTAAAATTTATTTTTGCCAATAAATACGGGACTCAGAAGCGTATCTTCTGGAGAAAAGAAGAAAAGTTTTAGCTCTTCAGAGCGTTTGTTTACAGTTTTTGCTGATAACTACTGTTTTTTTCCATTCCTTTTTATGGAGGATGGTGGACATGGTTACACTCCTCTCTTTTATCAAATTTCTAAAAGATATCTTTGGGTTCTGTCTGAGTTTTTCTGATAGATTTGACCAATTTTGAGGTTCTGGCAGTTCAAGAACGACCTTGTCTAAGCCTATTTTTTACTTGTCCAGTCGCTTTGACCTGCATCAACGTTCTCCACACGAGCATTCTGTCAATTTATAAGGACTTTCTAACGTTGATTCAAAATTGGGTTAATAATAGAGAAAATTTCATGTCTCATATTAGAGTTAGAATAAACTAAACTTTTAGTAAAATATTCAGCCGCTGATGGTCACGACTCTAACAAAATTATTGAAGTAATTAAATTTCCTTGAGAGTAATTTCATGTTTTCAACCATACAATTTTTAAAAGTTTTTTGTAGTTCCAAGACTTGTTATGGAAACTATGAAAAATGACTTCTATATACATATTCATACCCAATTTAGATATTACTACAATTTATTGCGTGTTGGCTCAAAAGTGTTATAGTTTGTGTGTGCCACCTACTATAGATAGTATTATTGAACCAAGTTCATATATCCATCAAGTAAAACTCGGTGTATATTTTTGTACCTATCGTTCCCCTACTTCTATTATGTTCCACCGTTTACTGTCAAACGTACTCGATGACACGATGATCACCAATCCCGCTCGGCTAAAGTTTTTACCAATGCATTTCGGAGTCGTGAATTGTATCGTCGTTTCTCACCCCAAGTTTGAATATGATTGACATTCCCAGAAGTGGCAGCAAACTCCACGGGATGATCACTGACACTTTCAGTAGTGACGGGTAATCGATGCGTCGCCATTGCAGACCAATCAGCGCCAAACCGTCGCGGCTTCACGTCGCAGGAAGGCATCGTGCTTTACTTGCTGACGCGTCGCCGAATATATGAATGTGAATGGGACGTTCTGAGCGCTTTTACACTTGACACCATCATGTGGTGACGGTCGCACGTGCCAAAGATAAGTTAGAGTCGACGTGAATGTTTCATTTGCTAATGGTTGTACCAAGGAGAATTGACATAATCCTAACCTTATTTTTTGCGAGCAATATATGCAGGGGTTAGACAAAAATATGGAAACACCTCCTGAAACGCATGCTTGGAAAGAAGTTTTTTTTAGTGAAATGTGTAGGTGGTGCTGGTGTGCTCGCTTACTGACACCACCTATACAACGCCGTAAATACATTGTGCGGGTCAGTCGTTGTCGATGCACTGTTATGTAAAATTGTAATTGCATCATGTCAGAGCTAAGAGATTTTGAACGTGGACAAATTGTTGAAGCGTGTATGGTGGGTGTTCCCGTAAGCAAGGTATTCGAGGTGTTTAGTGTCTCAAGAGGTACTGTATCGAAAATTTGTTCTACATATTTAAAATGCGGAGAAATATCATCCATCAAATCACAGCGCGGACGAAAGTGTGTGTTGAGTGATCGTGACAGACGATCATTAAGGAAGATGGTGACGAAAATGAAGAAGACCACAGCTGTAAAATTACTGCTAAAATGAATGTCAGGTTCACAAACCCTGTAAGTATCAAAACAATAAGAAGGGAGTTCCGTAAGTAGGGTATTTCTGGCTGGGCTACAATTCAAAAAACATTCATCAATGATCATAATGTACATAAAAAGAAAAAGTGGTACTTAAGACATAAAGCTTGGACTATAGAATCTTGGAAGACAGCAATATGGTAGGATGAGTCTTCTTTCCCATTGTTTCCCACTTCTGGCCGAATTCACATCTGGCGAACATTATCCAAAGCCTATAATACAAACTGCTCGTTGCCAAGAGTAAAACATGGCGGGGGTTCTGTAATACTTTGAGCTGCTATATCGTGATTTTCTGTGGGCCCCATGATAACTGCATGAGCACATTACTACCAAAAATTATATGAATATTTTGACCGATCAAATCCATCCCATGGGATACATTTCGTTTTCCAATGTTGATGGTGTTTTCCAAGGCAACAAAACCCTTGTTTACACAGCTCATATCGTCCAGGAATAGTTTTTCGTATACGAGCATGATTTATCACATCTCCCTTGGTCACCACAATACCAAAGCTCTATATTATTAAACCCCTGTGATCTACATAGGAGAGGAAAGTGCGTGGTCTCTATCCACCGCCATCATCGGTATCTGAACTTGCTACACTTTTGCAGAAAAAATAGTACAAGATTCCCTTGGCAAGCATGCAGGAACTGTATTTATCTATTCCAAGAAGACCGCAAGCTGTTTTGAATGCCAATAGTTTTCCTACAGCATATTAGACGAGGAAACAATTTTTTTTAGGTTTTCATATTTTTTCAAACGCCTGTTCATAAAGTTTATGTGTACATCTTACTCGAATAAATAAATTTCTGCCACTATTTTTCTAAAAGTGTCTTTTAAAGAAATTTTTCAAAGCATGAAATGAATATTGTTTTTAAATCCCACGTATTCCATGCTGGAAATTGGAAGCTATTGTAGTAAAATTTATCAACTAGCTGAAAAGATTTCCCAAACATATTATTTTATGTATTATAGTATTTGATGTGTTGACGTAGTTTACTTACTTGAAAAATTTCAATACCACCGGTATTTTCCATTGTATTCAACTTGTAGTTGTATTCAAAAATAGGTTTCATGATCCTTCGTGTCTGTGTATGATGCTGACGTACTCAGAATGACAAGCTCCCGGTCCACGATAACCAGCGCTGTTGTCCATTTTACTACGCAAATAGAACGACCGCTTCACTCACTCTTTTGGTTCTGTTTCAGTTTTCTTCCAAGAAATAGGCACACTCAAAGGCAGTTATCTTGGATCTTATTCATATGTGGAAGGCTCTTGCATATGTGTTCAAGACAGAAGGATTAAATAAAGCTGACTTGGATTGTACGAAATTGAACGTAATTCTGTGATTCAAACTATAGTTTTCTTTCCCAAATACTACCACTTTTGTCATTTCTCGACTCTATGAGAGTAAGCCCGTAGTGACGACTGTGATTACTCGCTTTGAAGGGCGCCATAAATTGATGAGTTACTCCTCGCAGAGGGAGGCGTTTGGAAAGAAATTCAGATCTGCTGCCTAGACCAGTGGTTCTTAACCTTGTTGGAGGTACTGAACTCACCAGTTTCATTTGTGCATTCACCAAACCCTTCTTAACTCGTTAAGTGCGGTTGCCTAGCCGGTGCAAATCTTTACTTTGTACATATGTACAGTCACTCTAAAGCTTTGAAAAAATTACAGAACCTAACCTGAGTGACCCACCGGTGAGTCATACCGCAATGAATGTGTTACTTGGAAAAATAAAATATGATTTTTTCAAATTCAAAGCATAGGCAAATATTTTATTGGCGCACAAAATGAACCGTACATCAACATCACTGAGTTCAAAGAAAATCATCTGAACATGATTTTTGCACAAAAACAAAAACATAATAATGAATATTTGCTGCAAATCAGAGTGACTTCTGCTGTTGCCTTTCAGAGACCAGTTCAGAAATGTGCGGCTTCACCTCGGCAAGTGCCACTCTCATGTAATATTTGCAACAAAGTTTGTTCCTTTTCTTCGCTTTTGTGTCCAGCATCCTCGAAAAGGACTGCTAGCAAAGACATGTTTTAACAAACGGTATGAAAATCTTCAGAGCTTTCTTAGCAATAACAGGGTACGTTACCATTTGTTGGCATCAAAACGTTGAAAGCGCTGTTGTTCTGAAAAGTTGCTGTTGAACCTGGCTCTGCTGAATTTCAATGATTTCATCAAGGTATTCATCATTGACAACTGTTGTCTCAACACTAAATGTGAACGGTTGTCACACCGATGCTGGATATAACTCTCTTGTAGGGAAGTATCCGTCGAGAGACTTTGCAAGCCCATTTAAGTCCGTGTCAATTGCTTGCTTCAGTTCCGCAGGTACAGAAATATCTCCGATTCCAGATACATCTTCGATCTTACTTACACAGTCGTCCAGCACGGGAAAGTTTGCCAAGTTATTTTTCTCTGTTCGTTTTCATAATGGTAGCTTTTTTTGAAAAGCCTTTAGGTTTTCCTCTGCTTCGATGATGTTGATTCCACCGCTCTGCGTCTTTTGATTGAGATGATTAAGAGCTGCGAAGATATCAGCCAAGTACGCTAAAATGAGAATGAACTCAGAATTTTCAAAGCAATCTGCATGACAATGTTGGTACTCTTGCAAAAACAGGGCTAATTCCACACGCACGGCAAAAACTACTGTCACCAGCTTGATCGACTCACCAAGCTGTCACCAGCTTGGTCGACTGGTGAGCGAATCTACTTGCGAGCGGAAAGACCCGGGTTAGAATCCCGCTGCCGACATGATTGACGCGGCTAGAAATACGGCATGGGACTTGGGTAAACAACCGAATAATTATCGAAGTAATTATCCGACCCAAGAATGGGCCCGAAGGTTCGTTCCTATAGCCTCATTCCATTCTGAAAACACGATTCAGCACCTGTCCACGGGATAATCACTGAATGTTAGAATGGTGCAGAAGTACCTCGAATTCAGAGTCCATTTTTACACAGTTCACTGAAGATCCAGTGCCTCAGAGCACTAGTTCGCACATAGTTTACGCATTCCACTACAATTTTTAATACTTTTGCCAGTTTTGGAGGCACGGTTTTTGTTGACAACGCATGTCTGTGCAGAATACAATGCGTAACAATGATGTGTGGTGCATCGGCTTTCACGAGCGTACCAAAATCAGACTTTCTTTCCAGCATGACTGGAGCTCCGTTCGAACAAACTTCAGAAACCATATCTCACGAAAGACTGTTGTCTTTGAAGAAGTTATCCACAACTTTATTTACATCGGCTACCTTAGTTGTTGTTGTAAGAGGCTTACAAAATAAAATGTTTTCCTGTATCACGTCGTCTTTCTCATAGCGCACGAATACAGCAAGCTGGCTTAAATTGGAAACGTCTGTGGTCTCATTGAGTTGAAGGCTGAATTTTGCCGGGCTTGAAATCAGATCTGCAACTACTTGAGCTAAGATATCTTTGTTCATGTCCTTTATTCTGTCGCTGATATTGTCATTTGAAAGAGGAATTTGGAATAACTTTACTTTAGCCTCTTTTCCCAGCATGATATTTTCCATCTTCAACATAACTGGTTTTACGAGTGTTTCACCAATGGTGTGTGGCTTGCCTTATTTTGTGATCACATAAGCAACTTTGTACGATGCTGTGAGGATCGGTTTGTCGATAGGTACAAAGCCGAAAACAGGCAGAGTAACTTTTTCATCGAATCTGGCTCTTTTCGCCTTGAATTCAGCGAGTGTTGTGTTCTTGAATTTTCCATCTCCATGCAGCTTAAGGAAGTGTTTTCTTTGTTTTACCGGTGCTAGACTAGAATTGCTCAACTTAGCATTGCAAATCATGCAGTTAGGACGCTGATTCCCACCACGTTCCGTTATACATGTGAATCCATATTGTACATATTCATCTGACCACTTTTTTTTTTGCTTGACATAGTAAGTATGAAGGGAATAAAATATTAAGAAAGAAATCACAAGACGTACCATCACGACAGTCACTACTGAGTCAACTACTAAGCGCACCAAATTCCCTGCAACACAGATTGGCCAAGCGATGTAGCATGATCACCTGCAGCCAATGATGGTCAAGCGGGGCATGTCATCACGAATAATATGAGTCAGATTTGTGTCTTGACCTCTGCCGAACCCCTGAGACTGACTCACAGAACCCCTGGGGTTCGATTGAACCCAGGTTAAGAACCACTGGCCTAGACTGAGGGACCTTATACTCTGAAAGGATTACTCAGTAACACAGCAGTGTTATCATATCCATAACATGCATTGGATTGATTGCCTTTTTACTTGCTTCGGATTTGTTTATTATATCCTGATACAGGGTCATAATATCTTTTAATCTTCCAATCATGATAGTGACCTCTTGTTTTTCTTCTTAACTACGGCATCGAATGAGTTTTAAGCTGGAAATGCTGATGTATCGAGTGCATAGATTATTGCAAGTGCTCACGGTAGCTTACAGTTTTTTTCGATGCCCCTCGTAGAGTGACGGCACCGACGGGGAGAACTCTTCCTAATTGATGGATCATAACGTGCAAATACTGTACACGATTACAATACTTGGGGAGTTATAGCAGCGTTTACCAGCTTCAAAGCCTGCATTTACAGCTCATTCAACGCTTGATTATGCTCACTTTATTGCCATGATGGAGATCGCGTGCTCCATTGCAGTGCGTCACGTTGGTCTGCTAGTGTGACAATCTCACCGCCTGTGAGTGTGTCATTGCCACTCACTCTTTTGTGCTGACATGCTATTCCTTGCACCTATACTCGTACACTCACTTTCAGCCGCTATCGCACTGCAACTGTGTGCTCCAATTGATTTGTCACTAGACCATCTAATATATACATTCAATGACTGGCTCAATGAGTACCTTCAACTAAGCTAGGAATATTCAATTTAGCTTAATTATTTATTTATCTACATCATCCCTAGATTGAACGTAAGCCAAGAAAGTATTTTAATGAAACTGATAAATCTTTGCAGTTCTTCTTGCAACTCAGGCACTAACCCCAATAACATGAGCTACATATGCAAATAATCGTCATATTTTCGTTTCTAGTTCCAATTTTTAAATCTTTGACGTTCAAAGCAAATAAACCATCAATGAATTATTGACCTAGAACTATGGTACAACACTTTGAAGTAATCTGTTTAGTTTCTTTGCATGGATCTACTGGAAAAACACTGACTACGAGTGTGTGGTTTCCGCAAATATCTGTTAACAATGAGGAACAACTTTCAGTTAGGATGTTAATGTGCCTTGCTCCCAGAGGTGCTGCTCGAAGTTACGGCTTGCCTGCCTTTGTTCTGCCAGCCGATCCCAATTATTATGACCGCTGGACGTGAAAACGGACACACTTCATTCTATGTATGAGGCACACGAAGTTCTAAAATTCTTGCCCCTCTTGGTACCCTGTAAATGAATAGGAGAAAAATCAGATGTTTAACTACTGACACAATTAAATCCAAATTTGAACACATGCACTATTACTGAGGCTCTGGCAACTTTAATAAAATCACACATAATTTTTCAAAATTTGAAATGACTAGGAAGCAGATTCAAATTTAGAAACACCAGTGACATTCTAATAGAAACAGAAATTGCTGAATTATGGGTTTCTCCTCTGATGCCTTACTGTAAAGTACAAATTATTGTTGAACTATGCCTACTGCTTTCTGTCGCTGCGGCACCTCATGCTGTTATATCCAATAGTTCACAAGCTTGTGGAACCCTTCAGTGTTGTGCCAAAAATTACAGTTCTTACGACTAATTTAACTACGTCTGGATGACACACACCAGCTATGGAATTTCTGTGTAGTGCTCACAGACAAACGCATATGGCACGGACTAGGCCACGTACAGGAGAGAGGTCACTTCTATGATGACCTACGGGAGGCACGTAATAGATGAGCACCCCGCACCCCCGTAGCGAAGCACCCACTCTAATAAAGTCATGCATCATAAACATATATTTTCACTTGGGAGACGTTTACGCGGTTTATTTCCAATATATGCCTAAACCGATTTCCTTTAAAAATTAAGTTATACATCTACAATATGAAAACTTGCGAGGGGATTATTTTCCTTGGTACTACAATATTATTAAGGAATAAACCAGAGTTTCTCTTAATAATGCTATTAAAAATATGGTGATATAAGTTAACTTTACGAGCTTCATTTGCTCGTACTTTATCCAGAAATGATGTACATTTTTAACAATTAATTGCAAGAACATCAGTCTGAAATGAAAATATATCATGGCGATTAAATGCCAATGACAGTTGCTAACACACAATTCATTTATTTCGGGTGTTGCACCTTGATCAAAAAGATGTAATAATACTATCCGAAAGTACGATGCATCATCTTATCTTCTACAATCCTTGACTTGCTGACGAGTGTTTAATACCCACGTAACAAATAAGCGAACCAGTTGGCTTTGGTCCCCTTACGTATGCAGCAGGGCTACCACTGATAGGGGAACTCCCCCAAATCTGGGGGAAACGCAGGTAGTCTGGGGGAATGGGGAACGCTCGAGAAAACGAATGGATGTGGGAGAATTTTGCGAGCAATTATTTTTAATGCAAAAATTGTGTAACTTGAATAATTTTGGGTTACACGCAGACGTATGTTCATTCAAATGTAGATGTCATGATGCAGAACAGGCAATGCCCCCTTAATGACGAATAAGAGGCGATTTAACGAAGTTTAAACGAGGATAGACCTCGAACAGACGCGACGAGATTTGCTTCGATTAAAACTGTCTCATGACCGTCACGAGTCCCAGGCCACAGTTCAAAGTTCAATCAAACTCAGAGTTCGCTCAGTAAAAGTCTGACAGTGACTGCGTGGCTAAACGTTTCTCGCTTCCTTTCACTGAGCGAATACTTTCCAATTAACATTTTCTTCATTAACTGAAATTATGCGTCAAAAGTGGGGTAATGAGTCTTATGTATTAATTTGTAAATTCAGATATTTTTTCGCGTATTGTCTTAGGCAAAGGAGGCGGAACGCAGAAGTTCTTAAAGATTAATTACTTGTGTGCTTTAAAATTAAGAGATGTTATATATGCGTGGCAGGCCTAGTCTTTATTTTCTTATAGCTTGGTGACTTATTAACCAGTGTTTTTATACTTTTTAGCGTTGCAAGTGCAAATTCGGAGCGTTATGGTTGAGACATTCTTGAGATTTAAAATTTCGCTGCTGTCTTGGAATTGATATGCTATCATTTGCGTGTCTAATACTCATTGTTACTTTATTTCAAAGCAACTATTATTATTCATCTGCATTATCATTATTCATTGTCGTTACAGAGGCTAACTAAGTAACATGTTGTTAAGCAATGAGTATTCTTCTAATTTGAATATTTATTTTGCGTTTTAATACGCAAAGCTTTATAGGGATGGCAACTAAATTCATTTTATTGGTTTATGCTATTTATATAACGATATTAATGTTTTAGCATTATTATTTTTGTTTCAAAATTGTGATTATTTTCCCCATAATGAGTGACGAAACCGAATTGTCTGAAACGGGATAGTAATGATCCCAACTGTAGTTATTGTAAGTGCTGCAATATTTCATTGAAAAGTTACAACAAATCTATGCTCATGAAGCACATCAATACAGATAAACATAACTGTTGCAAGTACAAGCGCTGATATCGCACACTTTATGGTAAGAGTGCCGTCCGAGGAATCCGAAGAAATTGCAAAAAGCGTACTTTTTCTTGCAGCATACTTTGCCGAATATGACCTTCCATTCTCATCGGTGGGTAAAAGAATTTACCCTGACAGCAAAATAGCTCCCAAGATGTCAATGAAAAGGACGAAATTATGTTACGTAGTTCAGAATGGAATAGCTTTTCATCAACGAAAGTCTTTAGATGATTACTGCAAAGAGCAAAAATTCTCCATCATCATTTACGAAAGCACTGATATATCAGTAACACAAGTATTGGCTATTATTGTCCGTTTTTTCGACACCAATAAATTCGACGTACGTAAAATATATAGTAATTAAAGTTAGGTTTTAGTAAATCTATACCATATTATGATTTTTTTTTTAATTTTGGGGGATTTTTGCTGTACATGGGGGAATTTGTGCTGCAAATCTGGGGGAAAGAGAAAATCTTAGTGCGAGCCCTGGTATACAGCACCCACAGTACAGTAAAGAGAAGTACGATCATATGGGGGGGTTGGCAATGACCACCCCAACAACGGTTTTCAGGCGGGAACGTAATCCATGACGTAATAATTGTGTCTTGGCGCTGATTGATAAATTTTTGAAGATGCGGGGCTTCGGCTTCAAACGCCGAGATGACAGAAAAACTCACGGGCGCAGCGGGCTTCGAGCGTATGACCTTCTCATTACCGCAATTGCAGTTCCAATCCCTTACCCACTCGACCACCGGAGCTATAGTTCTACGCGACGTTTAAAACATTTTAACACTAGCACAACGAAGTGGGCCTGGGAGGTTCAATGTCAAAATTAACAAGCCCGTCTAATATAGTATTTGTGAACCTCACTTAATAATAACATTTATGGAACAAGTACATATTACTTCTCTGTTAC
>VCRD01000618.1:143723-160117 GCA_006783055.1 Trinorchestia longiramus | reverse complement strand
TTTGAAATCAGCATAAATTTGACAAAGTGACCGTTGGCCTGACTTGTGCGCCATGATTGGTTGACTTGCGTGTACGTCACTGAGACCCCCGACCCCCTCCCCACACCCCACACAATTCTATGACGTCAGAATTGAATTTGCCCTTACTATTCTTTACTGTACTGTGACAGCACCTCTTTCTCGGCTTCCGCTGTTGCCGAGTGGTAAAGCGACCTGTGCTCATGCTGCTAGATCCCTGGTTTCAAAGGTTTGAATCCCCACACAACTTTCAAATTTTCGCTACTTGTGACGAAGGTACCAGTTAGGCTGACAGACTGACGGACTTAAACTGACTGTTTCCTCAAACTTTTTTATCATTACATGTGTCCTTACGAGCGTGTACCTCAAGTCGCAAGAAGGATGGGAGCTGTTGTTCATTAGTCTTATATGTTAGCATTAACAATTGAAGGATCATTGTATATTTTATGCACATCTGAATAAAATAAAGTTCCTTTCTTTCGAATTCTCGAGCAAACAAGGAGGTGTATAAACGCTATAACATCACGCGTTGATCGACTCAATTGAGGTTTCGCTGTGTTCATGCAGCAATTATACCATTAAGACAAAACACGGTTCTAATGACAGATTTCCCAATGTTGGAAAAATACAGCAACTGCAAAAATTTGGTGAACTATACTCTCACCCATTATCATTTCACCCTTTGTCACACTTCTAGTTGTAGCTTTCAAATCTACCTTCTTTACTGTCATCTTACAGGCCTCCTACAATGGCTTCTTTCTTTCCCCCTTTTTCTTTTAAGGCTTGTTTCTTGACGCTTCAACGACACAGGCGCATTCCTCTCACATCATCCATGTACTGTAGTTTGAATCGATTTATTTCACGCCCATTTCAACAACTGGAATTATAGTGACATTTGTTATCGATTTTCCGTTTTGTGATCACACAGTTGTATTTATCCGTAATTAATTGTATTTCAAGTAACAATTTCTATACAACCATTCAAATTATTAATTGTTTTAAAAAATATTTTTTTCTATAATTATTACTTTGTCTCCATTTTCCATGACAATTTAGAAAAAGAGTTATATTTATGGTGAAGCACAAATGCAAATATTGTATTCATATGAAACCTGTACAAAATACATAGATGAAATAAACACATATTTGGTAATAGGTCTCAAAATGCAACTGCCACCATTAGTATTTTTAATTCAGTGCAAATGTTTACAGAGAGAATGAGAGAAATTATACGTCTCACGTCTTACCGGCAATCATGATCGTTCATTGAATCTTGCTTTAATATTTATTTGTGTTAATAATTAGAGTACTTGTTTTTCCAGTGTGTAATTTAAGTATTATCACATCATTAGTTGTTGTTTTCAGAGTTTGGAAATTTTATGGGATATGTGGATTTTTCTGCATTACTTATTCATGCTTAGTTTCCAGAGCGTTACTCACTCTCTTTGATTATGCTATTTAATTCCTGAAACGACATTTTGTTTCTATTTATTGTTTGCAGTCGACAAAATGTGCTTTCTATTTGTCTTAAATCTATCAAATAATTGCATGATAATTTACAGAGTAATTATTTTCTATAGAATTTTTTTTTAGAATTTTCTCGTGTTTCTACCTGTATTTAACATACAAATCATCTGCGAACTTTGCACTCCATAGCTATTTCACATTATTTTTATCATGTCAAATATGTTACATATGTTGTATATGTTATATATGTTATGATATTGTACATGTTGTATGTATTATTTATGTTGTATGTGTTATATAGGTGATTTATATTATATATGACATGTTGATGCTCATTGTTTCCTTTGTTACAATTTTTGGACAATTTTGAATGTACATGTATACTATCCCAGTACAGCACAGTAAACTTTTTACTATATTCAATTCATGTCTTACAGAAATCAGCGTCAAATATCGCTTTTCAAAGATTTTAGCACCTCATTAAATTTCAATGAGTCCCTCTTTTCAACAGTTTTTGATATTATCTTCAACAAAGAGTCCCAATTTTTATTTCTGTGTAAACTTAAATCTCTAACATCAATGTTGGGAATTTTTAATTTCATAGGAATATTGTCTTCTGATAATCCAATATAATGGATAAGGTAAGGGAGCATTTTATAATATTGTCATTAGGTAACGTCAATCCAATCTGAAAATTTTAATACAAGGGCAGGAAAAACAACTTAATTTAATTATTTTCGTTGTATTAAAATGCTAAAACTTTTTTCAAAATTGATATTTTCACTTTTTTACGTGGTAATTTGGACAGATATTTTTGCCAGAAGTAAAAGTTTTAAAAAATATGGGTGTAAAGTTTACTTGGCTTAGTATTTAACGCGTTGGGGTTTTCCTCGAACAAAACGGTGAATAACAAAATACAATTGTAAAATAGAAGTAAAATAATTCTTCAACAAACACATTCCAGGCAGAATAACTGATGTGCATGAAAATAATTATCTATTGAATTTATATGTATATGATGAAGTGAGTAATGTCTACACGAACAGTTTAAAAAGAAAATGCATAGCTTAAATTTTAAACTAACAAGAAATTTGCTTGATGTAACTAGATAAATGTATTACAATTTTATCATACTAGCATCCACATCCGTAACGATGAAGGTTAATTTAAAGTATCCTAGTATTGCTAAGTCACTTTTTACATGTATTCGGTAAAATCCCTTCTTTGATTAAGAGTTTCTGAACATAACAGACTGACATGTGCAGAGCAAGCGTAGTTACTCGTGAAAGTAGGCGAGTATGTATACATACTTTTCAGAACAGGCTGGTTGGACAAACTTGTGGTGTTTTCACATGACTTCTTGAAGCACACAAACCAGGGTGAGAGATTGTTTATATTCCACGTAACCCGAAGTGTAAAAACTGTTAATGTACCCACATTACGGATTAAAATGAAAAAATTACTTTGGTATATGTGATGTGTTAGCAACAATTTATTGATGTGAGCTAAATTAGCTCACAAATTTGTTTTAGTAGTGTGTGTACAGTCATAGAAATAAGCTCGAAAATGCCAGAGTTTGAATAGTATATGGTATACGTATTTAAATATATATATATATATTATAATCATTTTGATCAGAAAGAAAATATGTTCATGATGCTAGTAAGATTTAGAATGTTTTGACCATCAGTCGTGAAGTGAAAAGGTGTCTAAAGTTTACGTGCGAGGGAAACTGAACACTTGCGTACACGACTCACGGAAGCCACCTCTTCCTGCTGTCCCAGTGTTCGTGATCGCCAGTTGAGCGAAGGCTCAGAAACCTGTCAATGACAAACATAGGTATGAAGAGATAGTCGCTGAAATCACAGGTGACGCAAAAAGCGCATCTTAAAGCAGTTAACAGGGTTGTTTCAATTGCCCTTCGTGTCAGTGGTTTATATGTAGGAATAATACGTTGAGTATCACCACAATTAGTTGATTGTTCCATAGTATTCTACAACAGCACCTATTCATCTGTTCATCTTATATATTATCTGACTAATATTTCAAATTACTTTTGCACTCTAAGTTTTAGGGTAGTTTAATTTAATTTTATGCAGCTATTGGAAACTTCAATATTCCTAATAGTTGCGACGCTGAATATTTTAAAGACATATTTTTGCGTCTAAAATTTTTCCTCTCAATAACGGAAGGCTTAAGGTGTGGACTGGCATGCATTAATCTGAACGTTTCAGTCCAGCAGAGCTCGCAGAAAATATTGCCGCTTGCACAACATAGGTCATGGATTAGAGCATTGAGTGTAATGAGAGCCGGGGGGAGGCGAAACTTACCTGTCACCAATACGCCTCATGGTCCATGGAGAAATTCTAGGGTTTACGGTACTGAAGTATACAAAAACTGGGCTGCTAGTATATACAAGCTGCCTTTCATAGTGGGAACATATCTAACTAAGCAATTGGTATGTTTCCTATTTATATATAATCTGTAATCAATGAGATCCAGTTTTTTATTATTTCTTCCCTTAAAGTTAGGTGACCCTCGAATTAACGACGTCAAGACACCAGAGTGACTGTTCTAACCCCAGATCCGTTCTTAATCCCATTCGTGCACCCTATTCGTGCACCATCAACAACCCAAAGCTGTGCTTTCGACCTTGATTTTGGTTAAGATTTGCCTCAGATCCCTTAGATATTTACTGAATCTGCCTAACAACCACATTTGAATTCGAGATCACTCCTGAGAGAATTATTTTATGTTTTTATCTCCCTTATTATGTACAGACATACAAGAAGTAAATTGACGCCTTCATCGCTCTAAAATTTTGATCTATGGATCTTGATATGTTTTCAGTGCTATAGAACTATAAACTTTGAAAAATACATGGATATACTTAAGCAAGGACTCCTTCCTACGTAAGCAAACGATAACATACGGAAAAATTAGTTTTTATTCATGGAAGATGGGACTTCATGTCACACAGCGAAAATTATTCAACGGACTGAAAATGGGGTCAAAAAGCTTCTTTAGCCCAGCCAAACACCAGACATACCCACAATTGAAAATCTTTGGAGATAATGATATGAAGCTATTTGAAAAACTGAACAGAAACCTTCATGTAAAGATGAATTATTTCAATTGTTGCGTAAAAAGTGGGTAGAAATTATATAAGAAACAATTAAAAAACTCATCAGTACAATACCAAAAAGGGTTTCTGACTTGAAAACTGCAAAGCGAATATCAACTACATACTAAAGTGAGTAGTCCTACCTATCTATTATATTTTAAATGTTCGCTTAGCATATTAAATTAGGAATTTTGAACATTAGAGGTGTCTATTTATGAGTACTTCCTGCATGTCTGTGTAGTAAGTTGTATGAATATCCTTGCACAAGACGCACACTATTAATATCATAATTTATAGATATTATGGTTTATTCATATATAATGATCAACGATTCCGTGTATTACATAACGTATGAGTTTAGAACATGCTCCTTAGATGCTGTGCCTTGTCAATATCATTTGTATTTCACATCTTCTGTTCTATACACCAAATATTTAGCACTCCGCGTGTCAAATTGACCATGAACAATGTTCTAATTTATCTTTCAGAGAAGAACGAATGTAAAATAAAACTCTTCCACAAATATTGTGGTAAAAATTAAACTTTTATGTGTGGTTTCAAGAGAGAGTACTAGGGCGTGTAACACTTGTGCAGCAGTCCGATTATCAGGAGTGGTGTAGGGCCGGTGTCGCTCTATCAGACCTGTGATCGTTGCAGGTACGCGTTATCTACTGCTTTTAAGCACGCGCTCCACCGAACACTTACAGGCACCGCACTTCTCCTGTTCAACGTGACGTGCCCAAGATTTGTTTAGTTTCGTTTATGCACTTGTCCTTCAAGCTGCGAATTGGCTAAACATAAGCATGATGGTGGAGCTTAATACGTGTAAAATGTTCACGACTTCTCGTTCTTCATTCATGTAACATGTATGTTGGTGGCATAGAATTTTGCAAGTTTGTGCATTTCATTGTCGATTTCCTTTTAAATGAAAACCCTCCAAGTTGTGGTTCGACATATTTATTATGGTGGTTTACGTTACTATTATAATTAAACGATAAAGAAAACACACACTTTACTTCGCTCCTGCAGTGATACAAATCTTTTCCTGATACAAAGTATGTATTTATGATAAGAATAGTTAATTGTGTACTTATTTCAGAAGATTTTGTTGTGCATACATCTATTGATGTTTTATAGATGTTTTGTGGTTTCAATTTACGAGCATCAAAAATAGTTCATACAGACAGAATGTCAGATAATTCAGTCTGTGAGCCCACAGTAAGTCCTTCTGCAATGAATGGTTCAGTCGCATACGGCGATAAGAATCAACGAGGGATATCTCAAGGATACAAACAGTGCAGGTACAGAGTATCTTATAACTATACATAAAAATGAGAACAGATTTGTAACACTCTTTGTTAAACTATATGTAATATGCTTCATGCAAAATAAGTCTTTGTTTAGAGATGAATATAAATTTGTAGTAGTTAATTTTCTTTTGTTTATTCTCTCAATGGCAAAAAAGTGTAACATACATGAATTTAAAACCCAGTTCATTGACAAAAA
Organism: Trinorchestia longiramus; assembly: GCA_006783055.1. Classification (NCBI taxonomy): domain Eukaryota; kingdom Metazoa; phylum Arthropoda; class Malacostraca; order Amphipoda; family Talitridae; genus Trinorchestia; species Trinorchestia longiramus. Next base: position 154,002 of record VCRD01000618.1, on the reverse strand, counting down.
CAATTTTCAATTTTCACACGTTTTGAACTGAACAGGTAGAATAGCAAGGTCTTCTAGTCTCCATACAGCTCCAAATGTAAAATCCGGTTCCCCCGCATTCCAAAAAGGCTTCATTACTCATAGCACTATCAGCCTTCTTGGCTTTAATAATTACGAAATGGCAGTGCAATTAAGATACTTTTCATTACTATATAGTCCCTATAATATAACATAAAAAAAGAATAACATATGAATTATATGAATTGAAAATATTCACTAGAAATCTGAAAATGTGACATGTTTTCATAAAATATGAAGGATTGTTGTGATAATTTACAACTTGAGTTCAGATCATTTTACCCGCGGATCTTGATCAGCAGAGTCGATCCTTCTTATATTGAAATACAGTAAGCAATTTTTTCCTTATCCTAGCACTATTCTTTAGGCTAATGTCATATATAGGGTGGGGCATAATTCCTGTTAAATGTTTTCAAATCAATTTTAATAGTTATTTTCTCATATATTTCGCTAAATAATTTTAAATAATTTATTACCAAGGTCAAGCCTGTTCAGTTCCTTGCTAGAGTATCAAAGTTCTAAAGTTAAAATTGAAAAAATGCTGGGAGAAAATACCCTTAGAATTAGTTCTTGCGGCCATTAAAGACTTTTCTAAAAGACCGCGAAGTGATGAAGGCAAAGGAGATGTATTTTTAATACATTTTTTTGTAGTCGTAGATTAATAAATTACTTACTATTTGTTAAAATCAGACTTTGAAATAAATATCTTTTTTTAGGATAAAAATTGTTTTTGTTTTGTAACAGTACTCATGCCTCTTTCTGAATGTTTAATAAACTCTTCGTGTTAGTTCCATCCACGTGCTCAAATCACTTCTATGTGTGTTGAGCCTGGAGAGCTTGTGCAACAGTGTCCTGGTTATTTTCTCCTTCTATTTCATTGCAAAATTCTCCAATAGTCACCCCATGTATTTTTGAAGTCCCTGTATTTTTGTATTCAAACTGTCCAACCTTAGACGTTTTATAATTCATTCGCATAAATTTCAGATGAATTCGGTACGTACAATTATTCTTTCATTTGTTCATCTTCTGAGCTTTTTTATTGCACTCAACACTCTTTTACCTTCCCTTACTCGTCCCTCACTTTCATTTTGGAGCAGTCACTCGCCCTAACAATCTATTCATCGGAATGAGCGTACTACAAGTATCACGTCGATTGAAACCTTCCACTCTGAATTGTTCGAGTCGCGTAATATTTTACAACACATGCAATGTGTTATTTTGATGCCATAAACTATGTAATATTGAACCATTAATTGGGAAATTGTGCGTACTAATAAGCATGAGGCTGGATGAGAAATTAGAAGAGACTTCGTAAGAAAATTATTACTCAAAAATTGCTTGTGTACGTATATCTTTTAGGCCTTTGTTAACGCTGCTGAAAAATAGATAAAACGCTGGTTTTAGGAGACAGCTGGTGAGCCACTTGCAGTGCTTTTTCTTCGGAACAATCTGGAAAATGCGGTGCTTTAAAATTGTTGGGAAACTATACAGGTCGGAAATAAAATATTTATACAGTTCTACCCATCAGAAACAAAATGTTCCTGCAATCCAGATGTCTCCATAGCTGAATTATTATTCCAAGACTCGTTTTTTAAGCTTTTACATTCCAAGTCTGATGACTCATACAATGAGCGTTCATTTACAATGAATAGCGTCTACAATAAAAATGCTACACAACGCTATGAAATATTTTATTTTATGTGGATAGTTTTCATCAAAACTTTGTAACGTGTATACTTTGCCAAGCAAAGTATAAAACCATTGAAAACTCCGTTCACATTATTTCATTCAGAAAAATATTGTGTCCAATAAACTGATAGGAAAAGTAACACTAATGCTCCACGTCCTTATGAGTCTGTTTATGCACTGTGTGTTTGTAAAATTGCATTTTTTTGGAATTTCAATCTACAATTTAACTACTGTGGATTGGAATGGAACATTTTTTGTTACTTCAGGTTTTGAGTCTTCTTTAACTTTATATATGATGCAAATGCTAGGGTAAAAAAAAATCAAGATAATTTTGGTTCGTTGCTAAAATATGAAGTTTTATGGACTTTTCAATTTTATTTTCTAAAACCTAGCCTCATGGTTAAAGATCTCCCACGCTTTTAGAATCGCATACCCCGATAGTAATCTAACTTGCATGATTTAAGGGTGTGATTTAAACAAATTTTTAATTGATTTTTATTTATTATGTGAAAGGTAGAAGCATTTTAGTGAAGCATCATTGTCTCAGCAGCGCCCACGTGAGAAGACTGATTCCACATCCTTTGTCCACGCTTGCCTTAGTCTACGGTATGCAGGGACTATTTGTCTAAAGCCTCAACTACTTTCGGTACGATGGCAAGACAAAGTTCGACACCTGGTTGTAAACATTTGTATCCAAGTTATATTAAACCTTATCGATGTGCATTGATGCCTGATATCTTACAGCGTATGAACAAAAATAATGCATATGTATAATTTATGTGTGAGGCTTGTTTAAGCAGAAAAAATTATTCGACACAGAGCTTAAACAAATATCTATCTGAACTTTAGGTGAGTCCGCTTAAGCGATCTATATACATCGAAGTGTGTCCATCACGACTAACCCAGTCTTCATTATTATCATTAAGGCACGTTTGAGGGGAGGCTGAACATTCAAGAGTATTATGCTAACGTCAAATGATTGGACGTGTGTGCTGCGGGCTCTGTTCAGGCGGCGTGCGATAGTAAATAGCGAATTTACGACCTCTAATGAAGGGTACCTTTGCTGCATAATAAAGTCTTTGAGAGTGCTAATTTCACGTGCCCTGCTTGATTTGTGGACCAATGAGAGAAGCACAGGTAACAGATTTTAGGGATCTCTTCGTAAATCAAGCGGTTCACGTCTGGCTTAAACCTCTGGAGATGTCAGAGAGGTTTCAACTCTGGGAAACACGAGTCATTTTCTAAATGAGCAAATACTCTCGAGTATTAACAAACTGTTTCAAGTTTCAGTCCCTGAACCAATGCTCCACTTTCTCAGAGCTACAATTATTTCTAGAAGAAACGTGTCTTATTTCACCCAGATGCTCGTTTAACGAGTTTTGAGTAGACTTTCTTTCGACGGATATCGAGGATACGGCTCTCATTTGCTGCTCATAGTTTGAAGGTGATTTGACTGAATTTACCATGACACCCAAATCGACCGGACTGGCAAATAGTAAAATATAAGTCTTAACTGAATATTCTAACCATCTCGTTGATACAGCCAATTACATTTTATGCGTCTCGATGTATTTAGTTTGTATAAAGTATTCAAATCTTTGGTTTGTAAACTTTTATCAAGATCTATTTCCCAGAAAAGGCTGTCAACGTTTAACCCTTATTTAAACTAATCGAGTGTTAGTTATCACCCTCTTCTCTGATCTTTCGTTATTCTAGAACAGGGGCTCCCAACCTTCTCCGACTTTGTACCCTTTCAGTATTTTGACGGATGAGCATGTCCCCTGAATTTTTATATGAGAAAGGTAAGTAGAAAAATGAACAATAAACCAACATTAAATGTACCCTTAGGGGTACGTGTACCCCAAATTGGGACTCCCTGTTCTAGGAAACCCCATTAAAACTGCTGTAAAAACTTTCTCTTCGTGGACAACATCCGATCAGAGATTTCACGTCTACCTTTTGCAATCCTCACCCAATCAAAAAGCGCTAATTGTTCAGAGTAATATCTATTCTTGGGTATTAAAATTTTTTATGGAATCAAAGTATTTAAAATATTAGCTTTTCTCAGTGTAATTTACTTTTGTATCAATGGAATTTACTGAAAAACTGAATAACGTTTTGAAATTTAAACAAGCTATCACTAAAAAAAGTCATAGTCATCAGCTGCTTGTCTGCTTGCAGCTCATAAGTGTTCCGATACTATACGGAACAGGACTGTTACTTTTCCATGCCTACTGGGCTTCCACAGATTGTACTCATTAAGTACTTTATACAGGGTGGGCCAGAAAGGATGCCTCATTAAAGGACTTTTATAACTCAAAAACTATTTGGGATAGAACATGAAACTTTATGTCAAAATATTTATTAGATTTATGAATTTTACTAAAAAATAACATTTGAGTGTGGAAAACAATATCTGTTAAGTGACGCCCGTTTTTGCAACAGCACATTTTTAACCTTGTTTTACAAATTTCTGTAACCTTCGTTAATGTGTTGCCGTTAATTTGCCTGACTTCCTCTTGGATGTTTCTTTTTAATTGAGCGATTGTGGTAGGTTTATTAATGTTAACTTTTCCCTTAAGGTATCCCCATAGATAAAAGTCGAGTATGGTTAGGTCCCTCGTCGCTGATTATTAAGTTTCAAGAACATCAGTGTTATCTCTTATGATATGTATTCAACATTTTACCGGAAAATTGCAACCTTGATGCATAGTCTGGTATCATTTAATTGTTGGGTTAGTTGCAATTTGTAAAGAAATAATTTTAGATCTTTTTCCAAAGTTCGCATCAGCGATGATTTACTGATGTTTAATTGTTTTGAACGTTTTCTTGTCGAGACCGTGCCATCCATATGAAGATTTAGGCACTCTATCAATGTTTATTTTATTTCGAATAAAGCGGTTTCGACCAGGTGATTGATTGTTAGATAATGAACCAGTGCTTTCAAATGTTCTTATCCATCTTCTCAGTGTTTTGCTATCAGCTTGAAGATCCATTCCAAAAGTAACTGTGAAGGCTCTCCGTGCTCTCCCAAAAGACGATCAATTTCTATAAAATTGTTTGACGAAAGCGATCCGTGTTTCATCAGAATGCATTGCGAACAAATAGGGTCTAATATCTTTGTACTGTTAACCTATATGCGGTTGTGTATCTAGGCTACATAATCAAATGTTATTTATAAATAGAATTCATAAATCTAATAAATATTTTGACATAAAGTTTTATGTTCTATCCCAAATAGTGTTTGAGTTATAAAAGTTCTTCTGGCGCACCCTGTACATGTCTTGATGTATTTAGTTTATACAAAGTATTCAAAGCTTTGATTGGTAAATTTTATCAAAATATATTTCCTAGAATATTCTGTGAACGTTTAACCTTTGTTTGGTTCTAATCAAGTGTTAGTTATCACCCTCTTCTCTAATCTTTCGTTATTTTATAACTATAGCATGGGACTTGGGTAGCGACCCAAAAATGGGTCAAACGGCTCGGTTTCTATTGCCTTATTCTATTTTATTGTATTCTACTTTTTATTACCTCATCATATGTGACATAGATAAATATATTTTAAGCAAATAAAATTTATTCAATAGTCTCCTTACTGTCAAAGTCATTGTCAGCTTTGGTTTGTTCTTTTGAGCAGTGCAGTGTCGCAGATGTCGAGTCTGGCGTCCGTACCCCACCACACAAGCATCTGCAAGGGGCTGAAGGGTACGCTTGTACCCAAGCAAGTGCAGTTCTGTCGTGAGAACCCATTCTTCATGGAGGCCGTGAAGCTGGGCGCTCTGGAAGCCATCAACGAATGCCAGTTCCAGTTTCGTACGCAGCGCTGGAACTGCTCCGCCCTCTCCGCTAGTACCGGCTTCCCTTACTTCGGTAAGTGCCTGCAGCGTAATCACAGTTACCAAAGCAAGAAACACAATAAAGAATTCCTCTTGGTTGAACCTTGATTTAAGAATGACATTGATGATTATTTAATCTAGGAGGCTTACACTGAGCTCTTTAGTTTTTGGTATGATGTTTACTGGATAACTTATGATTCTACACTGCAGACTTGTCAAATGACAATCAGATTGAAGATTAGGTGTTCCAAGAGAGTGAACATGTTCCTAAATTGTAGTCATTTTTAAATCTAACATAATCTCAGATCTAAAAAGAATTTGGCTGGAAAACCAAATTAAAACTTTTTTTTGGTCTACTCAATAATTTTCGGTCCTATTGATTTGAATTTTTTGTAAAAAAATATTTTTAAGGATTTTCTATCACATTTACGGGTATTTTTGTACTCATGATAAAATCATAATTTCAGTATAATTTGGCGTCCTAATTCCCATACTTGATTAACACAAATAAATTAGTTTTCTTTCAGAGTGGGTCTCATTAACTTAACGGTGTATTAGTTCTCGTTTCATAGCAACTACAAGTCGAATTAATGAGGAATGGTTTCAGCTTTACAGAAAATGTATCTTAACAGGGCATGTAAGATGGCATATGGGCACATTGAACTAAACTTTTGACTTTAACGAAAATATTGATGGGCCAAACTTTTTCAAGTCAGGATCTCATAGGATAGTATTGATTTTTTTTTGCACTTTCATCCAATTGATGATTTCACTTCAATTGGGACTAAATTGATTTGTTTACAATTTGTGATTGTTTTTATATTTTTCGGTGCAGTATCATTATTGTAATATCAATCAGTTTGATCCCTTTGTCTGCAGCACAACACGTATTTGTTATGGCTTTGTAAGTACTATACGCTTTGGCCCTTCCGTTTGATTATTGCGTAGCAATGCGATATGCTTACACTTCGCCTTGTCTCTACTCAGTTCCATCGGTGATTGCCACAAATATTTATGTTCAAAAGTATTATGAGTATAGTTTCACATAAAATATGTTTAAGTGCAATTCCATTTGAGCGAGTACATAGCATTATATTGTTCGTCATGCAAAATAACCAGTGAAAGAAAGCTTCAAATTTTACGAGTGTTATTCCCGTGAAATAGATAGTGATTCCAATGATAGTGGAACGAAGATCTTTTGAATATACCTTTTGCACCTGGACGAGGTTTTTAAATCAAAGTTGAGAGCTCGGAGGTGGGCGCAATTGAACTCAAAATGCTTTAGTTTCGCTATTTATTATCCGTAAGATGGGCATGAGCCTCGAACTTCATGTAGCAATTGATTGTTACAGTTACATATAACTTCTTCAATAAAAAGATCTTCGGTTAATAAGAAGTCTACATGGGTCTCCAGTTATTGTCAAGCGTCCGCTAAGAAATAATATCGAGGAACGTCAACCCAAAATTTTCTTTATTCATTGAATACGAGCGCATGACGAACAACAAAGAGGTGAAGCTTGGACTGTGCACACATAGGAAGAAGGCGGTGTCGCTCAGTAAACTGCTGTACTTGCGTCCTGCATTTGCATGGATGGGGCGAGTCGTGGTTTAGAAGGTACGGTCACCGGCAAGAGGGTGTTCCCAGAGATCGTCCATTCAGAGACAGTATTTTATTGACACTTGGAGCTGTTTAGGGCCACTCTCTATGTTATCGAGCCAACACACCAGCTCTGCATACTTTTCTGCTTCTCTCAGCAGTGTATTGTCCAGTAACTGCCCCACTTTGCCAAGTGGTCCTAAATTAAACTTCAGAAATCGACCATTCCGCATTCGATGATCATGATCGTCTCTTGCAAAAATATATTATCTGATAGAAAGTCAGCGGAACAGAAGAACGTAGGATTACACCATAAAATTTTATTCAAAAGGAAACCGACGTCGGTATAAAATATGTACAGAGCACACGCATTTTCTTTGGAGTACTCTTGATCCAAGTCGCAAACTCAGTTTCACTGCATAACCTTTTAAATATTTTTATAATTAAATGAGAATAATTCGTGAACTTGACTAATATAGCTCCAAAGCTCCCTTGATTAGCAAAATAGAACTTCAATATACAGAAAACCTTTCTTGTTTGCTCTCGTGTTGTTACTGTAATCGCTCTAGTGACATTTTACGGAAAGTTCAGCAGCACAACTTATTAAAAGCTGGGTCTGGTAAATGAATTCTAGTTTAATGTTTTAGTGGATACCCTAGGTGCATAGAACCTTAAATAATTGCTCTAGAAGGACTTGATCTTTTAAATGTTAAACTATTTTATTCTTCTTAGCACGGTTTCCTCTTAACGTTCAGTTTAGTATTTTTTCAAACAGTTTTGTGAAGAAATACGTCTTTTGGGTTTTTGGGAAACTTTACAGTTATATTTCTTTAGAAACTAATTTTCGTCAACGTTTCGTTCCTATTTCTCTAATAAGGTGAGCCATAATTTTGAGTGTTTTAATGTATACAGAAGTTACTACGTTTCTAAGCCTAAAAGACAATTTGCTCATATAATATGTAATGGACTGAAAAATTAAAATTAGTTCCATATTTTTAAATAATGTATTTTACAAGTATATCGAGGTGGCAGCTGTCGCAGCTGTGTCTCATTTGATTATAATTATTGATTAAAAACGCAACTTCTGTCGTACAAATGGATGAAGGTTCGCGAGAAAGAAATCGGTGAGGTAGAATGTCACAGACTCAAACAGTATGATTTTTTTAGAATAGTAAAATATTTGGCATTTGATGATGAAAAAATAATATTGTTACCCAAGTAATGTTGGAGTCTGGCATCGTTAGTTTTTAGTATTATAATTGTTTTTCAGATTTACGCTGTAAGTATTTGCTGAAGTAATAATCGAATACCTGCACAGAGAGAAAGGCAATAAAAGAATTCTACTGAATTATTTATCATTAAAAAATAAATTTCAGAGATATTTCAGCTTCTGCAATAATACAAAATCAGTAAACTTGAGAACACGCGTGATGAAAAGCCTCGTTGCTCCGTCTAAGCATCCTTTCTTTAAAGCCTAAGAGTGTGCGTGTTTGATAATTATCGCAGTGCTTAACTTTGGAATGATTATATTTTGTATTCATCCTGCAGTGAGCGATCTGGGTCATAGTTGGTCATACATTATAAATTTATCGCAAAATTACACTGAGGAATTGCATATTCAATTGACATTCAGAACAAATTTTTCTTATATCTCCATCTTTCTTTATTTTAAATCATAACGTCACAAACGTGAACTGCATTCAAGTGCTACATGAAGGCTTCGAATGTTCACGGTCCTTGTTTAGAATTTTCGTGAGTATTTTTAATACAAGCTTAAAAGGTCACGAAAATCATTTCTATCAAGCTTTTCTCCTGCTTTGTCGGTCTGATACTGTCACAAAATGACCCCACGATTCTTACCTGAATAACACTTTCACCTCAAATGGACTACAGGGTCTTGAGTTCATACCTACCGTTGTGATGTTTCTCTATAGACGAGTTTATCAAGCGAATATGATGAAAATTTCCGAATTACAAATCGAGGGTAATGAAACGATATTTTAGAAAAGTAGCTTCTATAGATCATACGAGTACCACAACGCGTTACCTTTCAGCCAATGGGCATGTTAACAGATGGTACGTTGCAGATATTTCTTATAAGGACTTCTGAGTGAGCCGAGTATCGTTAATTAAACTTGTATCTACTCTAAAATGTATTCCATAGTGTAACTGCTAATTGGAGTGTAACCGCCAATCTAGTACTACTGTAGAATTTAAATAAAAATATTATAGAGGATGTGATGTTGAACTTTCACGGGCTGAACAAAAATATGGAAACACTTGAAAAAATATGTTTCCTTGCCTAATATGATGAAGGAAGACTGTTGGCATTCAAAGCAGCTTGACAACTTCTCGGATTGGACGAATACAGCTCCTGTAAGCTTTCCAAGGCAATCTAGCACCATTTTTCCTGTAAAACGGTGGCAAGTTCAGATAGCGTTGATGTCGGTGGAGAGCGACCATGCACTTTCCTCTTCAACGTAGATCGCAAATGTTCAGTAATATCGAGGTCTAGTAACTGTGGTAACCAAGAGAGACGTGACAAATTACCTTCGTGCTCATAAAACCAGTCCTAGGCGATGTGAGCTGTGTGAACAGGGTATGTGTTATCTTGGAAGATACTATCACCATTGAGGAACAAAATTTGTACCATGGGATGAACTTCATTTGGCCAAAATGCCCATATAATTTTTAACAGTAATGGCCCCATACAGAGTTATCATGAGGCCAACAGAAAACCACGATATGGCTGCCCAAAGCATCACAGATCCCCACCATGTTTCACTCTTGGCAACAAGCAGTCTGTATTATAGGCTTGGGATGGCGTTCGCAAGACGTAAACCAGGCCAAAAGTGGGAAACAGTGTGAAAGAAGACTCATCCGATCATATTACGGTCTTCCCCTGTTCTATAGTCCAGGTTTTACGACTTAAACACCACTTTTCCCTGTTGCAGGCATTATCATCACTGATAAATATTTTTTGAACTAGACAGTTCCCGTGGAAATTCCACGATTTAGATTTGACTTATTTAAAATTATCTACATCTACGTATATAATAGACAGTGTATCTCCATCTCTCCCTCTCTCTCTCTCTCT
>VCRD01000618.1:10711-135190 GCA_006783055.1 Trinorchestia longiramus | reverse complement strand
GGAGGTAGGATGCTACAGGGAGGTAGGATGCTACAAGGAGGTACGATACTACAAGGAGGTACGATACTACAAGGAGGTACGATACTACAAGGAGGTACGATACTACAAGGAGGTACGATACTACAAGGAGGTACGATACTACAAGGAGGTAGGATGCTACAAGGAGGTAGGATGCTACAAGGAGGTAGGATGCTACAAGGAGGTAGGATACTACAAGGAGGTAGGATACTAAGTTACTAACAGCTGACTAGACTGCAGACGCCTTCTGGCAAGTCTGCCAAAACTTCAATAGGAGAAGTTTATTTTGTGTGTTGTGTATAAATGAAAGCACTATATAAAAACGAGACTGTTCTTCTATCACCTAAAATGTCTTATTTTCAAAAACATTTTGATGTTGCACTAATATTCATAGAGACGTTAACGATAGCTGCTATTTTTGTGATATTGCTTAACTTTGATGCGTCAATAAATTTTTGGTTACCGTCGACCACAGCTCACTTTTTATTGAGGAATGGGCTCGCAAAAAATACCATTTTACCTATCCTTCTATTTTTAGTTGTCGAAGTGATTGCCCATATCTTTTGTGTCCTGTTTACTTTCAGTGCAATGACTGCATTGCTAGGTATCGCTGCTAGGTGCCACTTCACGTATAACTACTGGCTGCTAATGATATAGAAATATACAACTTTATACGCTACGTTTCTATTGGATCTTGCATACTGCTATCGTCGACTTTCGCACTAATGTGATGAATCAATAGTATAGATAATGTAACAGTAATGTGGCTTCATAATTAGAGAATCGGGAAAGTAGTTTAGAGGATCAACAAAATTTAACCTGCAAGTAGGACAAGGTCAAGCACACCTGGTCATTCTAACTACATGGATTTATACCTAACTCATTGGCTTTCGTAACACTATCAAGTTCGTGCTCTTTATTGTGTGTGAGTGTGTGTGTAGCAGGATCTTTATCGTGTAAGCACGAGATTATCAAATGCATGATCGTTGAAGGTTTCCTGCTCAACTTTAACTCCGGAGACTAAACCTCACTCTAAATTAAAAACCAAGTGTCTGTGAGGGAATTACTCGTGATATAACTGATATGTAACGTAAAAATTTCTCTGAATTTTATCGGAGTCGCTCTTCGTCGCGTAAGTCTACAGGAGACCACCCATGTGTAGTGGTGCTAGGCAATTAGTAGACCTGTCGTTGAAACTTTATTGGTTTTCCAATCATTGCTCCAATCAGCAATTCTATGTAACTTGCCTTACGGTTTTTGTCTGAGGAAATGGACATTTTCTCATCAGACTTTTTGCTTGTCGGAAGTATGTTAGAATTGGTGTCACACTCGTATTTTTAGCTCCAAGTGTGTTTCAAGCTGCTGTTGATAAAAATACTCTTCTATAATTATCTAGCGAAATGAAACTCTCTCGTTATTCCTTCTTTCGGGTTCATGCAGCACACAGTTATCATTTTAAAAAGTAAATATTTATTTCACACTTTCCCAAATAAAATCAGAATTAAAAATGAGAACAAAATCCTCCATATTCGTGTATGAAATGTCTTAGTAAGACCGCTTTCGTTGCGTCTTACAGAGCTTTGTCGGTTTTCTGCGATTAATTGTCACACAAATTCGATATTATCTTCAGTTCTTTGCGTCAATCTTGTCCGGAATTTCCTTTGTTTCTGTTTCCAATACTTTCATGTTCATAAAATGTCCTCACTGTTCGATGAACCGTTTTCTTATTGGGAGAGTTTATTGCAGTGAATTTTTCGTTAAAAGCTTTTCTTACTTGTTCACAGCTCTTCGTTTCTTTAAATTCTATGACAATGAAAATTCTTTGATCTTTAGTGAGCTGCATTTAAAGGTTCTTTAAGTGCTGAAAATGTAAAGGTAAATTTTTAACTCACCAATATTTTAATTACTCGTGCGTATGTAGGATACAATTTTCAAATACTATTAATAACCAATAAAATTACGTATTAATAAACAGTCCTAAAATATCGCAATTTCAACTGGAAATGTGATAAATACAAAAATCGGGTACATTTTTTCGGGACACCTTCTATAATAAAGGGTAAGTAATCTCACCAAAAAGTTTAACTCATTGCAATAAATGTAAAGGAGTACGATCACAAATGATATGATTGATTGTCTTTCGCAAACAAAAGACTGAAGGAATTCGCTTACAGTCTCTTTTGTTTGCGCCCTCAAGTTGCGTGGTATTATGGCTTACACAATTCTTTCGTCACATTTACTCAAATTGATTTATGTTTGAAGGAGAAACTAGAATTTTTGAAGATGAAACTAGAAAATTTAGAGAATAATAAAATTGGCGATTGGTACCACATGTAAGTGATCACATCAAAGTGAAAGAACGACAAGGCAGAATGGGGTTAAACGTGACTTCTTTCGCTGGGTATATATTTTATATATTGGAGTATATATTTTGTGAAGTATATGCCGTCACAGTAAAAAATGCTATTTTATGACACAGACTCAGTTTCTAAACTCTATCTAAATATCGAAACTCTAATTTTCACAAACACGTTGGTATGATAAATTTTGCCTTTCATCTTTTTATTCAGATAGTCTGATGCGCTATCTGTTTCGTGAACAGAAACTGTTTGTTGCTTGTTACTAATTTTTGATACTTATGGGTTTTGTTCAGTAAATTCAGCAGGGGCAAAAATGTATTTTTCGGAGGCTGGGTAGCAGGCGCACACTCTTACAAAAGCACTAATTTCGCATTTTCCATCGTCCTGACAGCTGCTTGAGAGATAAATCGATTACCTAGCCAGGTAACTAGGAGGCCCGTCGGGACAAGGGCTGCCAACCTCCGGTCCTTTTCTTGGTCGGAATTCACCGCGTACAGTTGGCGGGTTTCACCGCATGTGGAAGATGTTGTTTATGAACGAGTTACTTTCTTTTCAATTCAGCCGGATTTCGATACAAGATGACCAAAGTAAGTATCTTTATAGTTAATTTAACATTATTGCGATAAAATATTGAAATGAAGTATCTTCAAGTTTTATGCTCATAATAAAGTGCTATGGATTAGTCGTCCAAAACCCCAGCCGACTGTTTGAGCCATGGTGATGGGAGGGCAGCAAAAACTATCTTTATGTAACAGAATTTTAGAAGCTCGGCAATGAGATACCGAAACGTGTTAACCACTGCGCAGTCGACAGAAACTTTTGCTTTTATTGAAGCTCGCTGACGCATCTAGTGTTACTAGTTACTGGACTCTACTTGTGGAATCGTGGCACAGATGGAATGAATCTGGTCTACCGATCATTAAATTACGCAAGAGTGGTAGTTTCTTTGCGGCGGAGGAGACGCATTCGTAATTGCAAGCGATATTTTTGTATAGTATTTCTCGAAAAACACAATCTGCGCATCGCGTGATGGAGAAAATTAATTATAATACTCAACAAAAAAATAATTAGTTTTGAGATATTATGTTAACACGTTGACTCCGAAGTGGTACGTATGTGTACCACTTAGGTTAGGTTCTGTAATTTTTCAGATCCTTCTAGTGACTATGCGTACTAAGTGAAGTTTTACACCAATCAGGCAATCGGAGTCAACGTGTTAAGATGACCTGCATGTTCTCGTCCCTCAGTATTAATGTGTACATAAAGACAGCTCTTCTATGATGTTAATAATTATTCGGAAGATGGGTATTGTTTTCAGAAGGAAAATGAACAGTTGTTGCAGAAGAGCAGCCCAAAAACCTAGTGTCTTGTACGAAAAAGTTTATGATCATCAAACTTGTTTGACAAAAACTTTTTCCGAAAAACTGAAGTCGATCATAACAGCAGCAATTCATTCCGTATGTTCGCATGCCTCCATAGCACACAAAGCGTCTCCGGCTCCGTTTTTTGCTGCTGTCTTCACTAATTGTAACTGAGAGCATTTACTTACTCATGGACCCCCAACAATAATATATTTAGAACAATTAGGCGAGTATATCAAGTTAATGTGTTTGATTGCACGGATTTGTAGACAAGCCTGTGTGAACACGCTGATCTTGAACGCACCACACTTGCTGACAAGAAGTGTCGTGCAAGTCTTCAAATTTCTCGAGATAAGCAATCGGTGGAGGCTCGAAATTATGAGGTTTGCGTCACGACCGACGTGGAGCAAACGCACGCCAGGGATGCGGCGTCCTAATGTGCGCAGCCCGCCGTAGGAGCCGGCACTCTAGCCGAGCTCCTTATTGCCAGCCATCGAGCTTTTATTGGACTTTTAACTCATCTTCTATAGGGTCAATACCAACAATCGAGACAGTAAACTCACTAGAAGAAGACATGCTAGGATTTTTATGGTGTCTCGCTTTCAAGAAGATCTATCTTGTAACTCATCTTACACTGTAAGAAGACAGAGAAATGGTTTCAGTTTGAGCGGGATATGCGTACCTATAATTTACGGCCATAATTATGGGAAGATTACGTTCATCGTTCATGGTGAGGTTTATTTGACTTATAAAGCTTACAAGTTTTGAAGGGTTGAAGAGCTAGTGCGACTTGATTGTATCGCTGCTTTTTTATTGATTTGAATGCGCATAATAATTAATAAAAATTAAATCTTATCTCGTTTGAGAGTAAAAATTGAAGAGTAGGTGGATGCTTTATGTATAACTTTGTGCTCCATCACTAGTAACTTTAAATAATATTAAATGAGTCATAGTATTACTATTTCTCTATATTGTTCAATGTAATTCGTTGCAAAGTGTTACGGCTCTGATTTTAAGTAAATTTCGTAATAAAATTTTCTTCATTTATCGTCCTATAATTGCAATAGAAAACTACAGTTAAGTTTAGATTAAAATTTATAATGTACTGTACACTTCTGTATTGCAGAATTATCCTTTTGGAATTAGTAGAGTAGGAAAATTATGCTGATAAGATGTAAAATAAAATATAAAATTTACAATAACGATCACGATTTTCATCTTCAGAGTGCCCATTTATCCCCTCTTCAGTAAATATTCTCAGGAATAAGGGGTGCGTAAATTTAGAATCAAGCTCGACGAAGTTGAACTACTTACACTTGCTTTTATCCTTAACAGGGCCTGCGATTAACAATGTTACCGTACATACTTAGGATTTTCCTGGCTCAGACTTTTTATTTTTCTTCTGAAGAACCTAGAACCTAATTACCTAGTATCCTCAACCTCATAATGGAAACTGGGAGAAATTACCCAAGTTTCACTTTTAAGTAATGCTTTTACGTCACAGAATTGTTCTTGAGAGTTCAATTTTTTCTAACTAAAGAAAGTTTGATTCGTAGAAAATCAATTTTTTTGGTATTAAGTAACTTTGGCCGCAATAGACAACTCAGCGCTATTTCTATTTGCAAAATAGAGTTTTTATTAATGTATTTTACCTTCTGTTATTAATATCAGATAAAACTATGTCCTAACAAGCGCAGTATTGAGTAGGGTTAATTCCTGGTCATTCCAGTCAGCTGGCATTTTTTTTCCGACGCATTTTTTGCCTATTACTCGAGACATAATAAATTGAATGCTCTTCACAGTTTGAGGACGAGGCAGGTATGTAAGAGTGGTATCTCTGTACGCTGTCGCGGGCTCCAAATGCAACTATAGATTCTAGTACTAATAAATTATAAAGCAATGTAGACCTATTTTCTGATGAGTGTCTTCAAATGTGAGCATTAAGAACTTTTAGGATGAAAAAGCGTTATGACGAATTGGTTTTTAGCTTAGCTCATTGTGGCGAAGTATAACTTTGTCTCCCAACTGTGAGTAAATCAAAGACTTGAAAGGTTTATCGCTCTAATGTAGGGACAGTAAAATATCGAAGAAAATCTTCAATGCAGAAAAGTTTTTCACATTTTTGCAAGCCGCACATTTATTCTTCACTGAAGACAAGAACATTTTTTCCAATGTAAACATATTTTTCTTCAGCTGAATGTTGTTTCCCGTTTTCTTCTCGGAGGGTACACATAAATTTTTTTTAATCACGAGTTATGATTTCACGATCCTTAATTATGTCCAACGTCAGTCGCCCAATAAACTTCACCGCGAAATTACAACATCATCGCGACTTAGAGATGAGTTGCTACAGTAAATGCAGGATGTTGTGAACTTGAAAAAGAATTGGAATTTCTGAAAGAAGACCGACAGTTTTGTGCACGTAAATTTACTGTTAACTACTTTGCAAGTTGTAGAAACATTTTCATGATGAACCTTTATTTCAAATTTATATCTTAAATTTGACAAATAGTTGTATTTACTTTTTTCCTGCCTGCTATGGAAAAATTTTCACTAAAATGTTTACTATAAATTAGTTTCAGAATAAGATTCGATTCGTTAATTTCAAGTTGGCCTATTGTCATCATATTTTATAAAAAAATTAGATAACAATTTTTGAATAATTCAACAGAGCCAATTTCGCTAATTTTAAAAAAATATTCTCATGCTCTGAAAATTTTGTCAGATCAAATCAGAAATCGATTTACATTCCCAAAAAAGCTTCAACAAAAATATTAAAATCTTCCGTACCCAATCGTTTCTTCGTGCCACGTTACCAGCCATAAAGATACATTGAAATGTATTGTCCTCCAAATGTCTGGGAGACTTAGCTCTCCACGGGGAAAACATAGGTTCCTGAGCTTTCATTCAGATAGGTGAGTTATGCTGGGATAATGCCTGTCTCGGTAGTACATATATTCTGAAAAATTTGTCTTCCCCATGATGTAGTAGCCTTACCTACTCCTAGCAGGTTTGCAGCACTTGTAGGATATTGTTGTGGGCTCAGTCGAACTTCGTGACATCACCAAGCCTAGCACCAGGATGACTACATGGTATTCATCTTCTTTGATGGATGAACTGAACGTAGTTATTCTTTTATTTCTCCTTGTTCTGTTTATTTCTAATAAGGTCGTAGTTCATTGCAGCCGACCTTGCAGACGAGAGTCTGCATTATGCTCCTGTAGAGGTTAATCTTTGTGTATCTATGCTCGTATTAATAATCACCCCCACATCATCAGATGAGACCGCGAACGAAAATTTTCATTTGTTTAAATATCTCAGCATAATTATTGTTCAGCATAATAATTGTTTTTTTTCATTATGTAAAAACTGTTTCCTGAGCCTGAGTTTGAAATCAAAAGGTTGTACAGGGAACTTGTTCTCCTCCATACAACAAGAAAGTAAAATTAGTCTAGGGATATCTAAGTTAAAAATCGTAATAAAATGTTTAAAAAAGTATGAAATTATCTGCAAATTCTATCAATTTTCCTAGATTGTCCTGATCTCAAAAAATTATCTTTTTATAAGAATTAATATATCAGTTTGAAACTTTTTATGAACATAGACTTGCTCTTCATATATATGGATAGATTTTGAGTCAATCTAAACTTTAAAAAAAGCCTGCAACGATTAGCCATTCTCTATGGATCATACAGCTGAATATGGTCTTAATAGACTGAACGGGAATCCAAAATTAAACATCATGGAGGCTTAAATAAAAAGTAATTGCGTAAATTCGACCGATGAATGTGAGCGCAGCCACACTCTACGCACCGATGGCTGCACTATGAAACTTAAGCCTTAATTCACCTTCATGTAGAGCTTCGAAATTATTACTGGTATAAAATTCCAGCATAGCAATGTGGTCAGGACGCATGCAAACGTCAGTGTATCCGCCATTTAGCGTAACTTGTATCACTGTTGCGTTGAAGTGCCAGTCAATGAATTAGCCACGCATATTTGACCACCAACTTCGCCCCAACGCTAACAAACAAGCTACTCAAGTCTCGTATGATCCTAATCCTGACTCATAAAATCAATCAAGGATTTGATAATATTGAGCATTAAACCTGTTCATTTGAAGCCCAGCAGGTGGCAAAGTCTCGTGAACATAATTTGTTCTAATGCGTTTAAGGAGTCTGAATAATTCGTGTGGGTATGCAATGTATGCGGGGATGAGTGTCATTCCAAATCAGAAATCACATGTATGAGAATAAATCCTTACTCCAAATGGTTGGCTTTCACTTCTTATTTTAGCAAGAATGAAGTGAAGAATTTGGTGGAAGCTGGTTCTACAAAGCGTTACAGGAGGTGGTGCGAAAAATGTTCGTTTAAAACTGTAGCAAATGAACATATTAGTTTCATGTGTTGCTTGTGTCACGTTTGTGCATGTGTCTGAGTACTTTATATTTGAACTCTTGAGTCAACAAAACTTAAATAAATGCCGCATTGCGAGGCAATTAACTTGAGCTTCACTCCCTAATATGATGTCCGTTTCCTTTTGTATGTGCAACTATGATACAATCGTCTTAAAAGGGGGTCATTATTTATTCCAGTTTATGCATAAAATAAGAAGATTAATTCCTAAGGCACCTTACACAAATTCCAGTATTCACCTATAATTCACAACAGGTTACCGTTTTTTCCAATGCTAAACCATACATAGCAGGAATTTCCTCGTCTTAAACAATCGTAGAGTGGGGAGGTAGTATCAACGTGTAAATAAGTTACAATTGAAATGATAAGTGAGAGGTACACTTTGTCACAAACAGAGAAGGTGAACGCTAAAAGTTGCCTGCAAGCGTGCATTACAGAACGCTTCATCTGACTCAGACACACAGTGAGACGTAGAGATGAGGACTACAAAACATGTTTTTTACGATTGCATGCTTTCATGTACAGACTCTGAGATCATGATGTAGCCTTACTTAAATATGCCGTAGATGCCATTCAACATTTTGCTAAATGAAGCAAATGTTTATAAGATTATTCATGCATTATGGTATGTACTGCGTGCTGTTACAACGCATAGCTCTTAGATTCAAATTCTGACGCGTACTTGTGTGTGTGCAGATCTGATACGAATACCATCTTGGAGTGTAGAATAGTTTTACGACTAAACATAATCAAGTTTTCATACTGGAGAATGAACTGGTGATACTTCCTCATTGGTAAAACTCTGAGGCCTTAAGTGTTTTTACATTCATTAAAAACATTTAATTTAGAGATAAGTTACTTTGTGACTGATAACTGTAAAAAGAATTATTTTCACACCAGTGAGTTTGGGACAAGTAGTTTTGAGACTAAGGGCCTGGAGAAGAAAGACCTGGAGAAGAGGGACCTAGGAATGGAACCACCGTCATCAATTTTTGCATTGCATGTTTCCCCCATTCATGTTCAGTTGTGGTAAATGGTCTCATTTGGAAAAATTTATGTAACAGTATGCCGTTTTAGTCTCTTATATTTCAAGTAAAATCGTGTGTATTAACCCTAACCGTCATAATGAAATAGCATGTATTAGAAAAATAAAATAAGGCAATGGAAACTATCTTTTTGGTTCATTTTTAGGTTCCTACCCAAGTCCCATGCCGTCTAAAGTAAATGCAACAATTATGCACGCACACTTCAATCATGTAAGTTAATTCAGTCATGTACACGCACTTCAATCACGCTAAGGCATTTCAGTCACGCACGTGTACCACAATAATACACTGGCCCAGAAATTTAGGACATAGGCTCAATGCGTTATAATACTGGGGGTTCCTAATCCAATAACTTTTGAGACAATGTTTGAATGTTTTAACAGTGCCAGCAGAAACGATCTTTCTGGACAGCTGGGTGTAAGTTGCGGGAATTTTAACTGGAAAAAAGTTTAGACCTTGGAATGTTTTGAAGTTTTTCATTGTTAGTTTTTGTCCTCTATTTTTGGTTTGCACGTTACTGTCTCTTTCCAAAAGCCCTTCCAGAGTAACATCTTTAAGGCTGTTGAGATACTTCTAGGTCTCAATGAGTTGTCCTCGTAGTCTTCTTTGTTCTAGAGCAGGGGTCACCAAACTACGGCCCGCGGGCCGAATCCGGCCCGCGACGTCAGTTCACCAGGCCCGCCGACGTTGAACTGACGTCGCTTCCTCGGCTCGTGGTAGCTCCGCCTACGCTCTGACGCTTTCGTACTGGCTTGCAAGTATTGAACAGAATGATTATGCGGCCCGCGCTCGTCATTCTTTCAGTTATCCGGCCCACTGTGAAAAAAGTTTGGTGACCCCTGTTCTAGAGAAATGAATTCAAGCTGTTAAAGACGTCTTTTGTAGCTGAAATGCGGAATTCAGGAATCATTTTCGTTGCTTTACACTAAATTATTTCATTATATTAGTATCTCTTCGTTGGGAAGGAGGCCGAAGTTGCACTGCATATTCCAGATGTGGTCGGACTGGCGCTTTATAGAGCGGTAAAATTTGTGAGGCCGGAATCTGAATTAGAATTTGAACCTGAATCTGAATCCTTTGACTTGTTTTCAAAATTCATCACAATAAAATAATCGATCCTACTCCCGTTTCTAGCGCTTTTTACACTTCTTTGTCATGTTTGATATTTTCAATGATAACACTGGTCTGCGTTTCAAAACTTTTTAAAGCGGTCAAGGGTTTTCTAACTGATTTAGGATCCTTTTTGCATGCTGAATTCAAAACTACAGTGTTTTTCTGGGTCAGGTCTGGTTTCTAAGCCATAGTCTATTTCTTTTCCAACATATTTTTTCTACAATATCGCAATCCAAGAGTTTATAGGCTTTGCTAATGTTAGACTGGGTCGTGGGTAACCTTTGACAGTTATTTTTATTTCTCTTTTCTCATCCAGAAAAATCAATTGAAAGTGTAAAAACCATCGTAATAGATACTGTTACATCTGCGAACATATGGTTCTTCCAAACCGCCAAGCAAAAATCACAGATTTTGTGAAAAAGTCATATCACGTATACTTTGGAATCAAACTAGGGAACCAGGATAAACTATTCGTTCCCCATATCTGCTGCAAAACATGTGTAGAGAACTTACGGGATTTGAGGAACAAGAAAAGAAAGAGTATGCCATTTGGTGTCCCAATGGTGTGGAGGGAAGGGAAAGACCGCGTTACCGACTGCCATTTTTGCACGACAAATCTAAAAGGCATCAATCTTAAGAAATAATACCATGTTCAATACCCTGATGTTCCTTCTGCCATTAAGCCAGTCCCCCATGTCCCCGATGTTCCTGTTGCTGATCCGAATCTCACCATAGAATCTTGTTCTGATTCCGAATCTAGTGACATGATTGATCCAGCCAAGTGTGGTAAATACAGGTCAGAAGAAGACGACCAACCGGTACCTTTGATCCAAGCTGAACTCAATAACCTGACACGAGACCTGAACCTTTCGATGGAATCTGCCTAGCTACTGGGTTCTCGTCTTCGAGAGAAACGTCTGCTGACGCCAGGAACAACATTCTATTGGTATCGGGCTCACGAGAGAGAATTTAGAAATTCTTCATGCTTGATGAAGCATCTTCACTGGTCTATCGTAGCAATATTGCTGACCTGATTGAATTACTTCTTCTGAAGTATGATGCTATTGTGGTGGTAGTAGTGATGTGGTGATAGTAGTGATAATGTATAGTGATGTATAGTAATGTGTAATGATGTGTTAATGTGTAGGAATGTGTGAAGGTGAATGGGCACGTGGAGAGTGCGAGCAGTTTGACCACAAGGCTATTAAAGCCAACTGTTGCGCCTGCAAAAAATACAAACAACACAGCACGCTATTCTACAGTGTAAGCAGTTCTGAACGCCCACCAGTTGAAATATGTTCTGCAAGCGCCTCGAAACCGTGGGAAGCATCGGATAAGAAGCCAACGGTCAGATGAAAACAGTACACCTTTAAAGCATGACCAAATACAAAAGGAAGAGCTAAAAGTCAGGAGGCGTGTTTCTAGAAAACACCAACGGATTATACAAGCAGTAGTCGGGAAATCAAGGGAGTCAAAAGAGTAAGGCGTGGATCGGGTGAACAACAGTACTAGAAGCGGCGACGATTCTACAGGGGGCATTTACGAGCTAGGGGCCAGCGATCGACTTTAGGAAGCAGGGGGGAACTACAAGTTAGGGGCAAGCAACCAACTTCAAAGAATCAAACGACAGAATATCACTCGAAGGGACGGAGGGATCAGGATCTACAATATCTACAATAATTACTAGTTCTGCCAAATTTACAAGTACTACTAGAGTGACTACCCCTATGTCTTCAATTACTATTTCTACATCCACTACTACGGCTACTTATTCGTGGAGTAACTGGATCCTTGTACAGTCCATATAAACTTGGGAAAGTTTCACTAATGATAACTCGGAGAGGCTAGGGATTTCAGCGTCAACTGGATTTGATGTTTATGTAATTACTTCGGGATATTAACAACAGGAACCAAGTGGAAATATTAATTAATACAACCTTAAACCAGTGCCCTTAAACCCAGTGGAGGTTGGAACCAGCGGGAGAAGCATATGTATAGTATAAACATTAGGATGTGACAGCACTACGCGTAGGGCTAAACCGAGTGCGTAACTTCTTATGTAAGATGAACGAAATGCAACGTAATTCTTCGCATTATTAGTAAAGAGTGAACTGAATAATTTTGTCAGTGAAATTGATGAATGGGACTGCAGTGATCATTAATTCATGAGAGTATATGTGGTTAAGCATCAAGAGTGAGATTAAGTGATGATTGGAGTGATTTTCAGAGAATTTTGACGTGTTCGCGTGTATATAGAATGTGTCGTTAGACGGAACAGTGTTTCAATTCCGCAACCACTCAACATTGCATGATCTAAATAATTATTGTGAGTAGAATTGGTTGATTTGAGGAGGTAGATCACATTGATTTCATAACAAATTTATGTGTTTTTCTGTGTCCTTTTCCACGTGTATTTAGGATGTGTCGTTAGATGGAACAGTGTTTCAATTCCGCAACCACTCGGCATTGTGTGATCTTAATAATTATTGTGAGTGAAATTGGTTAATTTAAGGAGATAAATCACATTGATTTTATAACAAATTTACGTGTTTTTCCGTGTGTTTTTCCAGTATATATTAAACTTATTTAATGTGTTTATTCCCTTCTTGTGTTGGCCTCATTAATACATAATACATCATTCATATCAGGGGGTTTGGATTCCTCCAATTTACGACGTCTCTCTCTCGTTATGAAAAATTGATTGCATTCAATTAACGTAAAATATGTATGTAATACATTCACCTTGTAAGAATTCAATTGATGCTCGTAATTATTACATATTTATGCTGTCAGTGTAAAGAGAGAGCACGCATTTTCACAATATGGTATGGAAACTTTTCATTGACTCATCTAACAGAAGTCTCAAAGCAATTCTTCTGAATACATATCGGAAACAAGTTTTCATCGATCCCTGTTGGGTACTCAGTTGAAATAAAAGAATCCCACAAAACCATGAAACGTCTGTTGTCTGCTCTGAACTACCAGAAACATAAATGATTGAGCTGTGAATATCTTAAAGTTGTTGGACTCATCCTAGGACTTCAAGGTGGTTACACAAGGTATCCATGCTTTCTGTGGTTATGGGACAGCCGTGCTGATGACCAGCATTATGTCAGATGAGAGTGGCCATCAAGACAAGGATTGAAACCTGGATTACACAACGTTGTGTCCCACCCTCTGGTTGAGCTAAGCAAGATATTGCTTCCACTCCTCCACGTCAAACTCGGTCTCATGACGAGCTTTGTAAAGGCATTGGACAGGGAAGGTGGAGGATTTGCTTTCCTTCATCACAAGTTTCAACGAAAAAGCAAGGAGAAAATTAAGGCAGGTATAGTTTATGATCCTCAAATAATGGAACTCATCAAGGATGCTATTTTTGATGATGCACTGAATCCTGCCGAACTCTCTGCCTGGTTGTCTCTTAAGTCAGTTATTGCAAACTTCCGTGGCAACCAGAGAAGGTTGATGAGTTAATGGAGAATTTCCGTCAACTTGGTGAGCGCATGTCAGTGAAAATGCACTTCCTCCGGTCTCATCTGGACTATTTTCCAAAGAATTGTGGAGACCAGTGAAGAACAGGGTGAACACTTTCACCAAGATATCATTGTTATGGAGGAACGCTATCAAGGCCGATGGGATGTCAACTTTCTGGCCGACTACTGCAGGTGCATAAAGATAGATGTGCAGTCTGCTCAGCACAAACGGAATTCTCCGAAGAGATTATTCATTCATGAATAGCTTCCATAGTTCATTATACTCTTCTTGCTATCTATTCAAAGTATTTTCTAAGCCTTCTGTGAATAAATCAGTCTAATATTTTCGATATTACGTTTTATTCACCTAAAAATAGATCGGAATTTAGGATATTTTTAACGTATTAATATTTCATTAACCTGGTCTGACTGGCCTAAAATCTGGTATTATATGTTAGACCTTGAAAACAACGCAGACAACTGTAAGGATACCTAGATCTCTTCGTTACTGTACTGCTTCAACAGGTATATCATTCATCGTATGTTGGAAAGGCCGATTATTTGGACCAACATGCATCACTGAACATTCATCGATGATAAAGCTCATTTACCATTTTTCGGTCAATTGGAGAAGACGGTTAAGGTCCGATTGGATAGTTACTCTGTCTCTTTCGGTAAACGCTGTGTGACAGTGTTTTGCGTCATCTGTATATTTGTTGATTTTACTGATGATTCTGACTCCAAGGTCGTTGATGTAGATGATGAAGAGGGTCGAGCCTAAAATGCTTCCTTGAGAAACTTCTGAAGTTACATGTCTCAGATCGCTGGCTTGATCGTGCATCGCCACTCATTGAGTGCGACCAGTGATCCAGTTTCATATCAATCGAGAATAGTTGCATCTTATTCAATGCGCATCCACTTTCACCATGAACCTTTTGTGGGGAACTTTATTAGTTCTAAGCATCATAATAGATTAAGACGTGTTAGCCCTAACCATCATAATCTACTTTAGAACGTCAACGAGTTCAGCCATTAACTCTATCTTGAGACTGAAAATATTCTATGAATTTAATTTATGGATTTCTATTTATTTCTGAAGAAGTGGCTCTTTTGTTCATTTTATAAGGTAAGCAAGACTTTCATTTGAAAACGTGGAAGAATAGTGCGTTTTAGAAAAAAAGAGAGGCAAAAACTTGAAATTTTAATTTTACAATTTTATCAAGACGGACCATCGAAACGAAATAATGCACTCTTGAAAAAGTAAGTGTGACATAAATAAATGCCTTAAAACGTTGTTAATAACATTAAAGAGGTCTATCACTCACAATGAAAGTGACTCATGAAGGCTGATGATTCAAACGACCGTATCACGCAGCCTGTCTTTTTTCCTGACATTTTAATGAAAGGCCTAGTCGTCATGCCCGAGACAGCTTGATCGTTACGAGGGGCTGTGCGAGTCTGCACACGCTGTGTACTGACCAACGAATTTCCGAGTAGCCTTTTACTGAGGAGTTTGAAAAATTACTGAATAAGACAGCTTTTTTAGTAGTCTTGCTTATTTACCGTTTCTCATACATTATTCTGGTGCAGCTGCCGTTGTAATAGACAAGTGATCAATGGTCTAAAATAATAAAAATTAAAAATTATATTGAAATTTTGCCATAGAAAGAAAGATTAAATTGTTCACTTTTCCAGTTATTAAACATGTGGTGCAAGATCTTTTAGTTTTCGTACGTCATTGAATTAAATATTTTTTGAGCATTGCAGAGTGATGATTTTTAAGCAGTTTAGTTATACGTGTTTAGATTCTTCGTAAGGTTTATTGCATGAATTATCAATACAAATTATTTTAACATTTCTAAGAGTTATATTGTACACTCTTTTATTTGATCGTCGTTTGTATTGAGCAACTCATAACCCTCTACAGACAGTGACAGAGCACAACCCAATAAGGTTTATTTGTACGCTAAGTAAGAACTACTATTAAAAGTAGCTTTTTCCTCCAAGTAATTCGTTTGAGTGGGGGCAAATTTAATAAGTTTAGATAAATTTCTTTAAGTTCTGTTACTCTGCATTACATGCTCTCAGACAATTAGGTGACCTTGTTTAAATTCGAAATTCAATTTGAATCTTATCATCACCAGTTCGAAACAATTTTTTCGCTAGTTTCTTTGTAAACGTGAACACCAATGTGAACACAAATATTTTCGTGTGTATGTTTATACATTTATTGAATGGACATGTTAGGTTCTAGCGATCATGTTTAAAAAAATTTCATTCAATCAACATTTCTGAATAGAAATCAGTATCAAATAGCAAACACGATGAAGCAAAGGCCAAAAAAAGAAGGAAACCAAGTGTGAGATGAAATTAGATTAGTTCATGTTATTGTCATCAAGTTTATTTTTTAATAAATGCTGTGGAGCTGACAACATATGTTGCTACAAAAGTAAAGCGGAAGTTTTGAAATCCGAGCATATTGCTTAAGAACTATTAGCCCGGAGTTTACTGGTCCCAATCACAATTAGGCTCGTAAAACATTCACAACCCAAAACACCACAATATGAATCAAATTGATCCGGCACGTAGAGAAACTTTATGTTATCACTTTTACGATATTGAAAGCAGCTGAGTGAGGCTAACGAATGTGATGGACGAATTACGCCCGTGTTCATACGTACGTTATACTCAATTTCTTGGAGAAGTTACCATAAGTTGAGAATTATTCTTTTGTCGAATGTTCAAACCTATACTCGTATAACAACACATGGAAAATCAGACTGCTTTGGATTACTCAATTCAATTTAAAGTTAAACTTGTAAATGTTTAATGTTTATGACCAGTCAACTCACACTGCATGTAACCCTTAATTAGCTGAAGAGGATTGTCCTTCAGTTCATGTTATGGACGTAGCTCTCTTCTTCATGTACGTCAAATTCCGAGCTCCTTCCAAGGTGCAAGCTGTTGTAGCCTGTCCTCGTCAACTCACCTTGGAGAATGAGTATATGTCAGAAATATTCCTAGCTACTCGCGGTAGAGTTAACAATACTTGTTGCAGGAGTGTTCAGTGGTTAGTTTAAATTAATATAGGCTTTAATTTTTTTCTGCTTTGTCGCTCTCTTTGTGAGGCCGGTATACCGTGCATCCGATGTCATGCACGTGTGTATATGTTTCTCTATTTCTCATTCTTGTCACACAAGCATTGAGATAATTTCACCTTTTTGCCAGCTTGATAAGCTGTACCAATTGTGACATTACAATTCTCGATAGTGTGTCGCCACTTGATCTGACTATTTACAGAGTCCCTAAGTGATGATCGTCTTAATTGTATCGAAATGGTAGTTAAGCAATAAATATAATACCAATAAAACAATAATAGTTAAAGTCACATACTCATATACACTCGTACAATGAAAATAATTAGAGGCTATTAAACGAGCAACAATTCCAGAACGGCTCACCTCCCTGAAGTGCTCGTTATGCTGAAGTAGAGCTTTACTCTTATGAGAATTGTGCTCCGAACTGATCCTTTTGATACTTCAGCAGCACTCAGATATCAACTCATAATAAAAAATTACGCTAGCAATTAACGTTACTTCCTACGTCATTGGTAGAAATGCTTTTAAGCCCCCTGATTCAGTTTTTCTGTGCTGCCATTCAGTTCACTTTCAATATACAAATTGTAAATACATTAAGTTTTTATTGACTGTGAGTAGTAACGTACAAGAGCCTGGGAGCAGAATTCTGATTATAACCTAAATTCCCCAGATGAGATTAAAAAATAAAAATGTAATCAGCATAGATATAGAGTTTCCCATTATTCTGTTTGGTGATTGCATTGCTTTACTTGAATTCGTTTTATTCGTTTTGGGATTATTTGTTTTAGTTTACAATAGATATGTTTAACAATACATTACAATCACATAACGTTGAAGCGTCTATTTTGATTCAGTTCTCCCTCTAAAGAATCTAAAGAAAACGGGTCGCGTGCATACCTCCAAGCGTAAGCTACTCAGCCCTGCAATTGCGCAGTGAAGGCTAGACACGCACATTTGCAAGAAAGGGAAAGTGGTGCAGCTGCATCAGTTTTTTGTGGTCATTTAATAATCTTTTTCAAAGCTACTCTGACCTTGCTGCTACAAGATGCACAATTAAGTGTACTGAGACACCGGACGACCAAACAAACAGCCTCGATACCTCAGTTCAAGCATGAGTTCGATCCTTAGCCTGCATTCACGTTTTTCTTTACAATGCTTCATAAGTTAGCTATGTTATTCATGTAATGGTAATCGTACAAGATAATTCTTCCAAGTGATATCGAAATTAACAACTAACATTGCTTAACAAAAACCAAATTATTTTTAAAATAAATTCTTGTAGTGGTAATCGCACAAAATCTTTCTCCCATGTATTACCGAAATTAAAAATCAGCATTGCTTAAACAATAAGATATAAAGTTATAGTTCATATAAATTATCCTAAAATATTCTCAGACTGAGAAAAAGTTAGTGGCAATAACCCAAAAATTCTTTAATTTATTACGGGGACCTGTAGCATATTGGTAGCGTTTTTCCTTCCGATGGTTGAGTTGCGGGTCCTATCCTTCAAGAATGTCTTCGGGTTGTTCAACAGGGGATCACGACAAGAGTAGTCGTGCCGGTTATCCAGTTGGATCATAAGCCATCTCTGGGTATCCTGAGTGGCAATAGGTATGCCCTGTTAAGATGGGTGGATTTGAAGGGAACGACTCTTGTTGTACAATACATGTGTGGTTGATATCTGTGTGGCAAATTTGTAATTTGCTGTATATCGTACAGATTGCGTTGCCACTGGATTGTAAGTGAAAAACATATAGTAAAGAACTCACCGTTCTTCACCAGCGAAGATGTGATGAGATCTAACACACAACCGGTTAAGAAAACGTACTTTTATACTTTTTCAAGTTTTTTAAAAATAGTTCATCCATTATTGTAATAAAAATGGTAAGTACAAAATCATTGGATGTATGTACGTTGCGTAACAGTAGAAATACATTCAACCATAAGGTTTCTAATAACATCTTAAAAAAATAACAACTTTAAATAATCCAAATACGGAAATGACTTTAAATAAAAAAGATATAGAACTGAGTAAAACATTTAATGTATTTTGTAATGCTTGTTATATCACAATTAAGAAATTTCGAAGACATAAGAAGACTTTAAAACATATAAAAAATTAAACATAAACTTGATATCTGATTCATATTTCGATGAACCAAAGTATTATTGTGAGGTACGTAAGAAAGAAGTGACTAATAAGTATACTCACAAGAAATCTTCAGAAACACTTCAGAAATACTTATGACTGTAAATTTAATGGTCTCTAAACGACTATAAATATTAAATGCTTGCAATGCCTATTCTCTGAAATTACAGTTATCGATCCTAGTGTTTTCATGAAAATATCACTACCGAAATATAGTCAGTTATTAAGAAACAAAAGTTTGACAATATGAAAGTACAATTAAGTTTAAAGTTACAGTTTTATAAAGTAGGGTTATAAATAAATAAAAATACTGTGAAGCATGGTTTAACTCTGGAAAATGTATTAGTTTATCAAAAGTGTATTAATCTATTAGAATATTTATTAGTGTATTAGTGTATTAAATATCAAAAATTTGTACAAAGAAGTAATAAAAAATTGAAAAATATACAAGGAATTCATCAGATTGGATAGTTGACAAGTTACTAGATTTTAGCATAGAGGTGGTCGAATATAATTCAATTAAAGGATCTAGCTACATTAAATAACATGCAAAATCTCAAAAGTGTGGTAAGGTATCTTTACAAAACTAAAAAAATGGTTAAAGAATTAATAAAAGATTGAAAGCAGAAGTAGAAAAATTAGATTTTACAAACATAAAATTCCCCGTAAAAACAAAGGACATCAATAAATTTGAGGAAAACAATAATATATCGATAAACGTTTATAGTTTTAATTATATTAATGAACTATGTCCACTTAGGAAAAATAAAGATGTCTCATTACTGTTGATAACAAATGATAATAGAAGTCATTATATATTAGAATAGAATAGAATAAGGCAATAGGAACGAGCCGTATGACGTCTTTAATTCCTTTCATTAAAATCGGTGATCATTACAGATAATTTGCATGCCCACATTATTTATGGATGTTTAGAAGAGAAGATTTGTTAAATAATTATATAAATGAATGTTCAGCTCATACTCCGACAGAATACATATTTAATAGATATAAATTGAAATTTAAACTGTATCAGAAAATGACTAGACATCCATTTGCGATACATGTCGATTTTGAATCGACTTTGCATAGAATATCTTCTCGTAGGCCAGATCCAAATTCAAGTTATTTTATGTATATGCAAAAATATTTAGCGAAGAGTTTTTGTTGTTACACAAAATGTAAAGAAGATCAATATTCGAAATTAGAAATTGATAACGGTGAAGATGCTGCTAAGAAGTTTGTAGAATATTTAGAAGAAGAAACAAAGAGCGTCTATAAATTATTAAAACAAAATGTAAAAGTGTACCTACCACCAGATAGATTTCGAGAATGTCAAAATCCAACAAGGTTTTATGCGTGTTAAGAAGAATTTGCTGAAGAAAATTATAAATCTAGAGACCATAACCACCGTACTAGTATAATCCGAGGAGCTGTCAATCTAAAGTGTAACTTTAAGATAAAGAATCCTAATTATATCACGACATTTCTACATAACTTATCGAAGTACGACGCTCACTTGTTCATAAAAGATTTAGGAGAGACGCATAAAAAATTAAATGCTATTCCAATAACTGATCAAGAATATATCAGTTGTACACACACACACTAAAAGTGGATTCATATATGTGTAAAAAAATCAGGAAGATATAAAGACATAACGAGGGACTTGCGATTCTTGGATAGTTTAGATAATGCCATCGTCTTTGTGTATGAAAATGTATTCACTCGATCCGGAGCATTATTTCACAGCGCCTAGACTGTCGTTCGATGCATTACTGAAACATGCAGAATAAAATTAGTTTTATTCAAATATCCTGATATGTATTTGTTTATTGAAAAAGGTATAAGAGGAAGAATTTCAACTACATTGAAACGATATACAAAAGCAAATAATCCATAAATACCTGTGACATGTAATAAAGAAAAACCAAATAATTACATAACTTACATTGAGGCAAACAATTTATACGGATAGGCAATGTCTCAGAAATTACTGTCAAGAAATTTCAAATGGAAAGATGCAAACTGTAAGCTTAGAAACGGTAAGGATTATATTTTAGAAGTTGATTTAAATTATCTTAATAATTGCATAGTATTCATATTGATTTGCCATTAACGCTTGAAAATATCAAAATTGAAGATGTAAATAAGTTGGTTCTCATCTTGGTGAACGAAAAAAATATGTTGTACATCATGAAGATCTGAAATAATATTTAAATTTAGAACTGAAGTTAGAGAAGATCCACAGAATAATAGAATTTGACGAGAGTGCATGGATGAAGCCTCACATTGACATAAATACGAAAAAGCAAACAAACTAAATCTCTATTTGAAAAAGATGTTTTCAAGTTAATGAACAATTCAGTATTTGATTAAACTATGGAAAGCATAAGAAATAGAGTTGAAGAAAATTCAGTGGAAACAAATAAGGAATTGAACAGATTAGAAAATAAACCAAATTTTAAGCCAATCTATGTAGGAATTTCCAAATTAGACAATAAAAACATTGATGCATGATTTCCATTATAATTATATTAAGAAAAAATACGGAAATAAAGCAAATTTATTGTTTTCTGATACAGACTCATTATGTTACAATATCAAAACAAAAGATTTGTATAGAGATATGAAAAAAATAAAGATTTATATGGCACATCAATTTATGTGAAAGAACATTCTCTCTATTCAGATGCAAAAAAAA
Source organism: Trinorchestia longiramus (assembly GCA_006783055.1). Lineage (NCBI taxonomy): Eukaryota > Metazoa > Arthropoda > Malacostraca > Amphipoda > Talitridae > Trinorchestia > Trinorchestia longiramus. Next base: position 113,452 of record VCRD01000618.1, on the reverse strand, counting down.
TTGTAGGAAAAATGAAAGATGAAATTGGTGTATTACCAATTCAAGAAGGCCTTAGATCAAAACTATATTGTTATAAAACGAAAAACAATGTAGGTAAAACAGCAAATGGTATAAATAATATTGTCACGGAAAATGATCTCTCTATGGAAAAATATAAAAGAGCATTGAATAAAGAGACTATAAGTTAATGTATAATATTCAAAGTGAGAACCATCAATCATGCATATACTCAGGAAACAAATTAGATAGCATTGAATGGTAATGATGATAAATGACATATATTACCTGATGGTATTAATATACTAGCATTAAATCATTGGAAAATACGCTCGTAAAATATTTTTCTATATATGATAATCTATAATAAAACAGCATCAAGTTCTCCAGATATGTTATCTATTGAAAATTAAAACTATTTCAGTACGTTAAAATCGATTCTTAAAAGTGAAAAACTGGCAATGGTCTTGCAAATACAATGCTTACCAAATTTCGTTTACCCGAGATGCATTAAAAATTAGCTACTAATATTCAATCCGGACAAGTCCCAAACGGATCATTCAATAAAAAACATAGCTACTCATTTTGAAGTTCTGGTATTAAGGTTCAAAAACGAATTTAAGAAAGTTATCAGGGTATTAATTCATTAGATCAAGCATGGAAAGAACATGATATTTTGTATTCTCGATATCCTAAAATTAAAGATAGAAATTATGAGGATGATATCTTAGTAAAAAGAGCTACTGAAATTGCTTTCGATCCTAATGAACCTGAGTACGTTAGACAAGATGCTAAATTAGTTAATGGTACAATGGCTGGCAAAAGCTGGTTAGGCTTTGGCTTGTCAAAAAACGTCTAAGTACACTCACAGAGGTGAGCGATAAAATCTTAAGTGATATATATTGTAATCCTAAAAATACTATGTTGTTATGAATGAACTTGTTCGTAGGAGTGGATTGTCTCAAAATCAAGTAAAGGAAATTTAATGGAATCACAAGTAGTCAGTTGAAAGACATAGACATAATTGATAAAAAATCGATTATGTTTGAGAAGGTGTGCTCGAGCTTACTAATTTTCTTGGTTGGTAAATATCAGCGCTTGAAGCATAAGTAAAAAAGTTTCAAATTGATTTTGCAAACTATTAGACTTTTTGATGATTTAAATTTCACCGCGGGAAAATTCAGAGAGTTCATCTCTAATATTGATGCAGACGTTGTTATAAATGCAAATGAAATAAAACAAATGAAAACATCTGTTAGAGAGCGAATAGAAAAATTGGAAAAAAGTATGCGGCGTGGTAGTGTGAAAAATTTACAATAAATTGACTGTGTAGTTGCAGAAAGAGTTCATCATATATATAGAACAGGTATCACATATTTATATTTACAAAATGAGAACTAATGTTATATATGAAATGATTGATTTCGTGAAGATTAGCAGTTCATTGGCGTTAGTTTATATACAATTCGGGTTAGAAAAATCCTTTAATATTGTCAAATACAAAAGATCACTACAGAATGTCAAAATATTGCATGTTAGTTATGATGGAAACAAAGTGGGACTTCTAGAGGCGACACCGTGTTCCCGGTATTACCCATTTAGGCAACCAGTGTATAGAAAAGCAACGTCATCAAATTCTTTTATAAAATATGGAAGAATTTATTACAGATTTCAAACAGAAGTTGTCCTTAATTCAGGAAACATTGACCAGTTACAGATTGACTTTGAGCAGATTCAGAAAGTTTATCAAAACCTTATGACTGAAGTAAATAAGTTGAAGATTCTACTATATGAATTAAAATCAGAGTTATTAAATGTGAAAGACCATTTAAATATATAGTTTTAAAAATGGTCTATAAGTGGAACAAAACTAATAGGATTAAACATATAATCATTTTATTTTTCCTTCTCCAAGTTTGAGGTTTCTCAAAATTGGAAGGTCTAACTGTGGAAAAATGTCGTTGTAATTGAAACTCCTATTGGAAAAATTTGTTGGTTTTAACAATTTTTTTTCTAAAGGAACTCAATTCATCAACCAGAATACAAATTATTAAAAGATACTTTTGATCCCGCTGCCGACATGGTTGACGCGGCTAGAAATACGGCATGGGACTTGGGTAAACAACCGAATAATTATCGAAGTAATTATCCGACCCAAGAATGGGCCAGAAGGTTCGTTCCTATAGCCTCATTCTATTCTATTCTATAAAGGCTATAACCAATCTGAGGTAATTCAACTTTTTGAAAATGGAAAAGGTAATATTAACGAATTCCTTAATAATTTGCATAAAAACGTGTACTTTAATATTTCATAGAATATTTTGAAGAAACATCTTCAGTGTCAGATCCAAGTGAAATATGATAGATCCCCAAGATAAAAACGTGTTAATTTTTGATAACATTGCAACTGAAAAAATCAAAATCAAGTAGATAATTTCTATACACGAGGAAGACATACCAGTTGTGTTTCTATTTACTTATCACAAAATTATCATATATTGACGAGACAGACAATTAGGACAAATGCAAACGTATTAATTCTGTTTGAGTTACCTCTCATTGATATGAAACACATTAATACTGATTATATCGCTTGTGACATGTTTTTGCTTGAGTTCCGAGAATTGTGTAATGAAATGTATAAAGTACCGTACAGTTTTATAGCGATTAACAAAGATGGACATCCTTTTTCAGGGAAATATTACTGTAATTTTCACCTACTTTATATACCTACGAAGTCCCTTGAACTTTGGGAATTTAAATGAACGATTAAACATCTCTATTCTAAAACGAAAACAGTAGTAAGACATATGAGCTTGAGAACAAAATTCGAACACGATTAAATGATACAAAGCAAATAAAAAGAATTGAAATAAATAAATGCGATCGTTCAGTAATCCCAAACATAATGGTGGGAAATCCTATATCTATGTTGATTACATTTGTTTATTTTTAATCTCATCTGGGAAATATCGGTTATAGGTAATGAGAATAAGTATAATGATCCCCAAACAAATCAAAAGAATTGAATTAAAGCAATGTAATCCCAAACAGAATAATGGAAAACTCTATATCTATGTTGATTACATTTTTATTTTTTATTCTCATTTGGGAAATTTAGGTTTTGCACAGAATTGTGCTTCCAGGATCTTGTACCTTACTACTACTACGCAAGTTGAGTCGTGAGGTGCTTTCTACAATTATAATACACGGTCAAGGACTACTGTGAACAGGACTTGCAGAGTCATATAATGGACTACGTTAGCGGAGGCCAGTTCACCGAGTTCAGTCAGTCACCAATTGTTACAGTGCGAACATTGTCGTAGTCTGTCGCTCGGTTTGAATCGGACATTGTTGTTTGTTTCGAGGCACATGGCTGTATTTTTAAGTGGATACTGTTTGTTTACAAAGTTTATTGTTAATTATATGTATTAAAAATACCGAACAAGTGTGGGGTTGTGAACTGTCGGGGTAATTACAATAAGGAGAACAGGCGCCGTGTGTTTCGCCAGCCGAAAGAGCAGTCTGAGAGACAGAAATGGCTTGATGTTCTTCCACCTCGTGAAAACTTTGTTGTTAATCCAGACAAGTTTTTCATTTGTGAGATACACTGGAGTGCTGACACCCCTGTGATCAAATTGCGTGGTAGTTCTATGCAACCTGGAGTCCCTCCCAGTATCTTCAATGTGCCTGCTTCATGTCTGCCATCTCCAAAACCTGCACCTCGCCCGGCGAAAGTGGAAGACCAACAACTGAAGTATTTTCTTCAGAAGGATAAGATTACTTCATTTGATGCTTTCAAACCGGAATGTAACCTGCAAAAGCAGTACAAGAACTTGATTATTTCAAGATCGAAAGAAAGGCTTGTGTGTTTGCCAAGCCAAGCCAAGCGTCTTGACAACAAACGTGTCTGGTTTCTCCTTTTTGACACAGTTCATTTGCTAAAGTGCAATTGTACTGTGTCAAAACAACTGGATAAGTGAGATGGACCAGAAGATCAGTCTTGACAATGAAACAACGGGATCATTTGCAGACGTTAAGGAACTGTACGGGTCAGAGATAGGCAGTATTCTGACGACTACTACACTCACTCAATTTGCTGTCAGCCCCTCACGACTTCAACTACAAAATGTGCAGTATGTCTTGAATGTTTTCAATTACAAGGTTGTGGCTTCATTAAAACTCAGAGGATGCCGTGACACTTCTAAGTTCATCCAAATCATCCTCAACTGGTGGAATATAGTGAATGTGTTGAACGGTGGAATGTAGTGAACGGTTGGCTGACTAATCGCTGCAGTTTGGTGGGTTTTTGCATCTATGTCTGTTGGTTTATTTACGAGAATGTTTGTATGTTTGGTTGTTTGCATTGGAAAAGGTTTAACTATAATCCATTTTGTAAAGTCGAAAACTGCAGCAACTCGGCGTTCTATAAAGTTGCCACTAAACTCATACAATAATATATGTTAATATCACCAGCTTGGTCGACTGGTGAGCGAATCTGCTTGCGAGCGGAAAGACCCGGGTTCGAATCCCGCTGCCGACATGGTTGACGCGGCTAGAAATACGGCATGGGACTTGGGTATACAACCGAATAATTATCGAAGTAATTATCCGACCCAAGAATGGGCCAGAAGGTTCGTTCCTATAGCCTAATTCTATTCTTCTATTCTAAGTCCGGCTAAAATTGACATTTCAAAGCATTACAGTGCTTTAAACCATTTGAAATTTACTGTAAAACCTAATTATTTCTTCTATTGCTTGGAAGAAGTACTTTTTGATCAATTTGTCCAATAGAAAATTTTATGTTACTAAGAATGGAATGGCCTCCGCTTGCGTAGTCCACTCTATGGCCGTGCACGTCCTGTTTATAGTAGTCCTTGTACACGGTGTATCTTCAACTCTGTCTCTCTATATGTGTGTGTGCCCGTTCCATTTCTTCCAATATATTATGAAAGAAAAATTATTGAACTGAAATCAGAATGCGATACACGTATTATAAGCATTGTATTGTGGATACCAAAAGCTCCAGATTACTACGACGTATGTCATTTTTCCCCCGTTATAGGCCTCCTTCTCATACACGACCATGTTATTGGTATATAAGATACAGAATGGAAATTTTGTATGCATTCAAGAAAAATTTCCAGGTTTTGATAGTACAACGGGAAAAACTGAAAAATGTATTTTATTTCATAGATCGGTAATTTTATCCCTTTCAAACCGTTGAATTTCTACGGGTACTATCTAGACCATTTTATTAGTAGCTATGATACAAAATGAAAGTTCTGCATATATTCATGAAAAAAATTAACTTGGAACACAATAATTTGTAGTAAATACATACTTGATACATTCGTCTTCAGAATAATTTCCAATTAGTCAAATCTAAACCTTGGAATTTCTACAGGAGCTATCTAGTTTCCAATATTTCAAGACGCTGGAAGAACACTGTAAAAAATTATATCAGGCCTCAGCGTGAAAATTCTTGACATGTGGCAGTAATAATAGAGCAGGACAGAACCTTAATAATTACAAGTGCGTGTGGGAGCGCCGAGCACACGCACTTGTAATCGAAAGCCTAAAAGCGCCCAGCCCTCCTTCGCTGTTCTCAGTGCGACATGCGATCGCTTTGATTCCGCAGATCAGTAGTTCTTTACTTTTTGGAGAAACTATCGAAATATCTGCCTCTGTTCATCTACAATTATGCCACCCATATTCCTTGAGAGCTTACTTTTTTGGACACAATATTTTTTCCGACTATAATACCTAAAATTTCCATGTCAAAAAATCTTACGGTAACAGCGATCATAAAAACTGTCTTGACAAACTAAAATAAGTTGAGCAGCACTAGAGTAGTAGTGAGCAGCTGTACTGCAAAACTTGTTGAAGGAAAATCTACGTCATTGACTTACATACCATTTAATAGCAATATTGCTGATTGTCCGTCGTGAATGATATTTCATAAACATCCTTCATCATAGCCATCACATGGAGACTGAAATATTACTGCCTCATCAATTACAGAGAGAATGTCATAACAAGTTTAAATTCCCTAAAAATTGTATTCATACATTTACGTAGTACTTGTTGTATATAGATGATATAAAAGATATATTTTACATTTGATCGTTTCATTTTCAGAACGTCAAAACTTTCTGTGCATATCAAATGCATGGAAATAAATAACTCCTGATGCTTTTTCTGTGGTCATTGTATCCTGTAAAATGGCTGCTACATTTTGTTAGTATGATAATTTGACTTGCCATCCCAACTAGCATTGATGTTATCCACTTATTCGGATAAGGTATTCCCATTGAAATCTAAATAGAAATTTATATTCAAGTATCCTAGGAATTCATACCTGTTACCATTCAGATTCTATAATGCAATAAATGTGCAATTTTTGAAGCAGTTTGTGTTTTACATAATAATATTACCGCATAATATAAATTAGATTAATCCTCCTGCGACAGGGCTCTAATGATTCTCCAGTTATTACGCATTTTTTTCCTTGTTAGTCCAAACAACGAACTTTTCTGTGAATGTTGTGGTTCAAACGTGACCGTCTAGAAAACCTTGTGCGTTCAGGAAGTGGCAACACAGCGTCAATTAAGAGTTTGCCTGAATGCAACAGTTGTATTAAGAAATTATAAGTCAAAAAATGACACAGGGCTCATTGTGAGCATCTAATACAATTTTATTTCTTACACGTTTTGTGTTCTTATCGCCACTTCAGTTTAAAACAAGTCTCTCTGTTTTGGGACGCTCTTTGTTCCGTAGTAAAAATGGTACGTCTCTCAATGTCATGCAAAGGCGAGTTGAATTGTCAACTTGATAGTTCACTGTGGTACTATTGCTTATCAAGAACATGTCTACGTCGTGACGAGCTCGTCGTATGACCGTACAAGATCTCCCTCTCATACCTGGATATTCATATGTAGCCTTTCGTAAACTAAGCTTTTGTAAAGTGTAAGGTTAAATTTAATCCTTTTACGAGTCATATTCAGTTGTAAGAAACACCTATTTTTTGACTAATATCACTAATGGTCTTCTCTAGCGTGAGAGCCGTCGACTTCGTGGCATCCAAAGGACAGGCCGCTGAGCTCTGTTACTCCGAAGCGTCACTTAGTCATTTGTTGTGCCGTCATGGGCAATAAACAGCCTCATAAATGACCGCTGTTTAGCAGTGCAGACTCTATAAACTTTGTGTAATGGGAGTAATCATACGAATAAAGGACACATGATATTTTATAGGCACTTCTAGATCGTATAATATACAACGAAGTTAGCAATTAGTTTCTGTTTCAGGGTACTAGTGAAAAACAGAACCAGTTCGAGTACGTGCCGTTGCAACGAGGCTGGTATTGTGTTCCTGATGATCTAACAGATTCGTAGGCGATAGTATTATTCAATCTTTTTAACTTTCTTAATGCATGGTTTATTTCTTTTCTTAGACTTCTTTACTTCGAGTATTTATGTAGGACCTCAAGTCTCTAGAAAATTTAACAGGCTCTCATTCGTGCAGAAGCTGTCCTTCAAAGTTGAGACTCGATAGTTCTATGAGAAGGTCGTCACGAGAGTATTCGAGCTTGCGTGTTCGGTTGTCTGGTGATGGTGTCTCTTAATTCCAGGGCTAAATATTGAGCTTAAAGAAACCCACACTGACGTGAGGATGTGCTGTATAGCAAGTGCTCTATATCTTGGGCAAAATTTGAGTCATGAAAAGTCATTAGAATGCATACACACCCTTCAGCTCGAGGTATTTTCGCCTGCCTTCATTTCTGTCATGATGCCTGCTGTCTCTACGCTTTTATTTCATGAATGCAATTGCAAATTACCAACATCTCCTATCTGCTGGCGTAACATCGAGTCAAGTGACTGAATACGGCTGTATGTGAATGCTGAGAATGTTATTGTCAACATAACTTCGTTGACATGCAGGAGATTTTGATAAGAAAGAGCATATTTTAGGATTTAAGTGTAACACGGACCCACTAAGCTCAAGCGGTACGTCGCAAGAATAAATAAATCGAAAAATTTGTTCATAAATATGCTGTCTTATGTACATTATCGAAACTAAATGAGGTTCGAACATTCTACAGGAATTACTGAAGCAAGTTTGATATTGGAGAAAAGATTTCTAGTTATAGCGTATCCGTAAAAATTTACAATTGACTATGAACTTTACGGGAGAAAATCACATTTGAATGAAAAAACTGTCAATCCTTCTAAAACGAAATTGCGTTTTGAAATGACCATAGTAGAATAGTTGGTTGTAAACATTGAATTTTCTTAATACTTGTTTTTGGACTTAAGAGTTCCAGCACACTCTATCAGTTCCCGGGCCTAATTCTACTCAGCAGAATGTATGTTTGTATTGCTCCCAGCTGTGCTGCATCACTCGGGCGTGCAACAGCTTCAGAGTTTTGGAATTCGTCAGTTCTTCCTCCGCATGCTGTCGTTGAGATTAAATCGCTTGTAACACACTGCTCTGTCATGCCGTGCCCTTATGTGTCGAGCTCGGTACACAGAGTTACGGCAGCTATGCATTGTCGACCTGAAGGAAAAAGTTTCAACGAGGCTATGGAAGGTTTTCGATCAACACTCTGCCTGATGAACGTGAATATTTCAAATTATATCAAAAACTCTTGCGATAGTCGGTGCTACCTAACTTTCACCTCTCGAAACGCTCTGCTGTTTTGGTAATTTTCAATTGGAAGTGAGTTTTTTGCCTAATTTTCATGCGGTCACAGGGTATTAAATAAAAAACTGACTGATGCCCGGAAAAGTCATTCAGTAAAAAACATACCACCTTATTAGAATAGTTTCAGAAGCCCGTCGTGCATTGTAAACAAGAAGCTCATCGAATGCGTAAATTCGACGGCACTCGGATTGTACGTTGAGCTCAGACTTTTATTGACTCATGCATGGACTCTTTTCGAGAGCCATCGAAATGTACAAAAATAAAAAGTTATTCTGTGTACTTTTTCTCAAGCTAAATTTTAAAGCTGGTGAGTTTTCAATTTTTATTTTCTTACTTATACAGCAGTTTCGGAACTAACTGTTTTACGCAAAATATAAAAAATGTTACACGGGAGCAAGTAGCGACGCATTCATCAAAATTTTTGACCAGGATTCTCAATGGATTCATAAAATTCAAGATTGATATCTGTATTGACTATTTCAGATGATATCAGATGAATAATTGATAAAGAAATAAAGTTGGTGGACCACATTTTGTCAGCCATTGACGTGTGTTTGATAGAATTTTCGTAAATTTCAAACATAACTATCCATAAATATTGCTCAAAAATTATTCGCAATATATGACGTGAAACGAACAGTAAAATCAAATAATTTGATGAAGAACGATGACATTTATAAGAATATTTTATTTGCTGTGATTTTTCATAATTTTCAGAAAAAGTAAAAAAGTTCACCTGAAGGAACGTGAAAATCATTCACGGATCTAGCGATTGCAGAATTAAATCCATGTTTTACCAGGTCAAATTTAACTCGCTGAGAATAACAGTAATCCTAGATGAACGTTTAGTACTGAGAAAAAATATCTTCAGGATCCCATGTACAGAGGTTGCTATGAAAATTGAGAAGGAAAGACGATGATTGTCATCTAGAGATTAGATTTATAAACTGATACTTCGTAATACATGTTGTATGTACTGTAATTCTGTACCTATTGAACACAATATCTTGCAATTTATGAGGCGAATTGCCGGCAGAGAGATTTCAACATAAAGTTGGATTATATTTTTAATAGCAGTTGTTCTTAGTGCTCAAAACTTCTTTTACTAATTCTATACATGTAGTTTTAGGCTTCTCAGAAATAATTTTAACCATACTTCTTATTAACAGGGAAATAATTTTCTTAACGGCACCAGAACGCTGGCAGTTCGCTGTAGAATAATTATGGAACCATCTGCATTGAGATGCACTTCAACCTGCTTCGCAATTTCCTTGTAGATGCCATCGACATGGGCTTTGACTATCCGATCTCGAAGATCTACACTGAGTTTTTCGCATGAAGTTTACTGGTTATCTGAGGACTTTACACTGCACACGTGTCTAATGGTAATCCGATTGAAGATTAAATGCTCCAAAAGTGTGAGCATGCTTTTAAATTGTTTCGGTTTTTAAAATTGAACATAATTTCAAATTTTATAAAATTTGTGCTTGAAACCAGATAATAACGTATTCCATATGTTTTCTCAATACTTTATAACCTAGTTAATTCATATTTTGTGTGATTTAAACGTTTTCTCAAAAATTTCTATCTCTGTTTGGAGTGTTTTTGTGCTCATCATGATGAAATTATTATTTCAGTATAATTTGACTTTGTAATTTGCATCATGATTCATGAAAACTTGAATAAAAAAATTTTAAAACTGTGTTTAATGCTTTTAAACCGAACTGTACGTATTTCAAAACCACTTATTTAAAAAAAAATTATTTTTCAGTTTTAATGCTAATTGTATAAAATTGTGTTGAATGTAACTCTTTAATCCATCGTATATTATCTTCATTAGAATTTCTAGGTATGTAACCATTGTGAATTAAAAGTATCGTCCGACGATAAATGGAGCATGTAAATTTGAAAACGTTTTCTAGAACAGCTCCATCCCTAGTTCTCTTAAGGAGAGTAAAGTTTACATTAACTATACAATATCTAGTACAACTCATACGCACGTCATTTCCCTTCATAAACCCTCTATTAACTTTTCATTATTTGTGGTACGTGTGAACAACAGTGTTAATAGATTGAGTGTGGCCATATGGCAACACCTTCTATACATTTTAAAAAGACAAATAAATTGCTAAAGTAACGTGACAGATGTCCAATAATGATGCAATAGCGAGCTCGTTGTGCCTCATGCAATGCTAACTCCTAATCAGTCAGTAACTAACTCTTGTTGGTTACTGACGTTTTTCCGCAACAATTTAAAAAAAGAATCTGGGAGAATTACGGTTAAAAAAGAGCGCAGATTCTCTTATCAAAAGATCAGATCCGTTAGAAGTTTAGTTCATGATTATTTTATAAGGTTTTAATTCAGTGATAATATGGGATGATTTTGAAATAGGAACGCCTGCGTTTCAATAATTTGGGGGTCAGTGATATGACTAGCATTTTTTAAGAATAATTTTGAACAGGTACGATAAACTACAGTTTTAGTATTTTAGACAAATATCTCATCCAATCTTCTGATTGTGATATGAAAGGGAAGTATAGAAAAAAACAGATATCTTTTTAGTTTTAGAATACATGGTACCTATTATAAGTTTAGTCACACCAAGTTTTCATTGCATATGCAATGTAAGTATTGAAATTCAAGTAATGCTTCATTATTGGAAATTTTGTGAAGCCGTTACTAACCGTTTCATCATGCCTGTGAAGAGTGAACGAGATTTCATTGAGAATATTTCTATATTTTAAATGCCATGTTGTCAGAAATTCATGTTTGATTCTATTGTAACGGGCGGGGCAAAAGTCACTTCACACTTTTAAATACTATTGCAACAAAACTTATCAAAAGAAAAAAGGGGATTGCATATCAAATGAAAGAGGAAATCTTGGAGTTTTATTTCGTATCTAGTATACCGATTAAAGGTTTATATTGTTACATTGTTACTAACATCGACTAGGAAACGTTTCAGTTTTCAGGCAGAATTTTTCGAAGATCCCTACGTCGCATCCTGACGAAAGACTTGCAACTGCACCTATATAAAATTCAACTAACACATGAGTTAAATTATGGAGACTATCAGAAAAGGAAAGATTTTGCTCGTTCATTTTTGGATCTGGCAAATGATGCGACCTTTACCTGACACCTAATCATGTCTGATGAGGCACATTTCCATATCAGCGTAAATAAACCATGCGTAAATAAACAAAACTGCCGATTCTGATGTGTCGAAACCCTAGGATAATTCATGAACAACCACTTGATGCAGAGAAGGTCACTGTCTGGTTCAGTATAACAAGTTCAAGAATAATTGGCCCGTATTTTTTCGAAGATGATGAAGGAGTTGCGATGACAGTAACAGGAAACAACTACAGATAAATGCTGCAAGAATATTTATTGCCACAACTGGAAGATCTCAAAATGCACAACATGTGGTTTCAACAAGATGGAGCAACACCGCACACAGCAAGAGAAGCCATAGCAATACTTAGAGCTGCCTTTCCTGGGAAATTAATTTCACCTTCTGGTGACGTTTCTTGGCTACTACAGTCACCTGATCTGACCCTTCCAAACTTTTTCCTTTGGGGATACCTTAAACAAAGGGTTTACATCAATAGGCCTAATACCCTACTAGAGTTAAAAGGTAACATAATTGAAGAAATCAACAGAATAACTCTAGGTGTTTTGGAACAAGTCATGAAAAGTACTGTGAAAAGAATGCGCTCTTGTTTGAACAGCAATGGACAACATTATTTTGAAGGATATCATGTTCCAATAATAAAACTTTTGTTAACAAATAATAAAACTTCAAGATTTCCTCTTTAATTTGATGTGTAACCTACTTTTTTGCCTTTATTATCTTTTGTTTTAATGGTATTTAAAAGTGTGAAGTGACTTTTGCCCCACCCGTTACTTAAGGACTCCGGAGTCACCGCACATGTTGTCGTGCCACCGTCAATAACGACGCTGCTAGGGCGATATCGGCTAAAACACACTTGTGTCAAGTGTAAGCATCGTCAAACTTAATGCGTCTTTTACGAGGTTGCGTCGAACCACAAGAGCCATATGTATGATTTTACAGAAGCTTCGTTTCGTGCATGTCAAGCCATCTTTGCTTGTTTTATTTATTTCATAATTAGAAAGCCAAAATAAAGATTCTTTACGCTCCTCTCCCGTATTTCACATGAACTTTATTACAGACTTGAGAGCTCACTGCTACTGCCATTCTTTACGCTGTAAAGATCTTTTATGGTATCTTACAGCTCTAACTTATAAAAATACTTTTCCAAGGAAAGTTGTTTTGTCTGCTTTGGACAAAACCTTTTTGCATAAAGCGTACAGTTTTAATACTTGACCACCAGTGTTGCTTCACATATTTCTTTAGGAATTATGTCTATCGTGTTACTATTACATGAATTTAATTGTTTTAATTATAGGGTCATGTTTTGTATCAAAAATATCAAAATCAAACAAACTGCAAGCAAATTATCAGCATTGAAATATATTTTATTGGATAACAGCTTTGGTTAGTTTTTTTCCAGCGGCTAAATAAATTCTTGAATGAAGCCTTCAAGGTACCTACATGCAAAGTTTCATATGCCCTCTGTAGTGTGAGAGAGAGAGCGCAGCTAGCCTTCGAAGGATATTTAGCGGGCCGAGTATCACATTAAGGGCATCACGAAGAATAATACGTGAGATGACGTACACGGTCTGGGCACACCAAACTTCACATTAATTTCTTCCTAACGAGACGAACGCAACATCGTTCGTGTCTAGCGGGAGTGAGACCCTATCGAGCTCGGCTGTAAAATACCAAGGCTGACCCGAGCATCTCTTGTTTCAGCTGAGGCGATTAAACGGCTTTGAAACAACATTTTTGTGACCAGGGAGTCTGTATAGTTTTGGAACTTTTATCTTGACCGTCTAGAGCCAGCACTGACTACAGTAACCTTGCCCTCAATGTTCTCCAAAATGTGCCCTTAGTTTTTTGATAGAGGGTGAAAGTGAAAACTTACTTTAAAAAGAATGAAAAGATCCTCTACTAAATAATGACTCTTGTTTTCTCTGGTCAAACTTGGAACTCATAGTTATGAAAGTCATTACCACTACGTTAGTCTCTTTTTATGTACCTGGAAATCAAAGGATTGATTATGCATTGGCAGATTCAGCAAATTTAATCCATCTGCTCTCTTCCGTACATTTTTTATTTATGGTTACCTGGAGATAAAGGCGAAGACTCGAAATTCACTTGGCTTAGACGAAGACAGCAAATACGTTAGCCGCATATTTTCAATATCCTCTTCAGGAATAGCGGAAAAATTCGAAAAGAAAGTTTTAACTCTTATTGTACTTGAGTGCTTTGTTTTGACCTGTGTTAATAAGCCAACTAGAATGAATATTCATACAACCCACGCGAGAAACAAACCTGAAATATAATCACATTTCACCCTGGGAGAAAGTAGAAGGTCACGACTACAAAGAATTCTGTTATTAATTAGCGAACTGTCGAGAATGTTGTACATATGCTATTTGAAAATAAAAGTGGCAGAAACTAGAATTGATCATGATTTATCCCGTTCTTTGCGTAGAAGCAGAAAAGCACTTCAAAAACCGGCTGTGGACCTTCCAACGAGATGATGTAGCGTCCTGTGCGGCAAGAGTTTTTCATGATCCTTTATAAAAAGAGTCTCGTGCGGTTTTGGAAATAAAAACTAATTCAGCGAATTTTCTTAACATCAATTTTTTGCCCTTTTGTGTGTGGTGTCTCTTGGAGTCAATTTTGTTTTCAACAAATATTTAGAGTGCTTGAATACACCCCTTGCCAGAGAATGAAACACGATTACTACACAACCTTTTATAAATTTACAGCAACGGCGGCCTTCAACTATCGTTTAAAAATAGTAATCGATGCCAACTCAGACTTCTTGAGGGCACGCATCATATGATGCAAAAAATACAATCATACACGGTTAATTGTTGTTCAACATCCCGTTACTTCAACTTCGATGTCATTTCGTTGGTGCCATTGGCTTACTGGATCCATGTTGCATCAGACCTACCAAAAGCACGCTACTGAACTTCTTGGGTGTTCGAAAATGCCCACCTATATGAACTCCGAAGTTCTGACCCCTGGTATCGGATTGTTTTTAAACATATTCAGTCAGCTGAACTCTTGATTTTTCAAAAGAAATAATAGTAAAAATTTTCAGTGGATTTCGTAGCGTGATTCAACAAAATACGCGCGAAAAGTAACTGTCATTTTAAATTTTTCTTTAGTACTATGAGATCACCAATTTTTTTGTTGATGAAAATATTCTAGTTATACGATTTGACACAAATAAGTGTATTGCTTTATTTCATGATCTGTATTTCATATTGATAGACAGGGTTTTAAATGGATTGAAACAAACGGCACCTTCAATACATGTTTCTACTGTGTGCACTACCTCTCTGAAATACGAAAACACTACGCTTTGGGAATGTGGATGTTCAGAAGACCTGATTTTGCTGCAATCTGACTCTCATTACCTATCAAAGGAACTAACGTAAATTCATGTAGATACTTGTGTATTAAACATGACGAAATTTATTTTTCAAATGAATGCTACTTCTAATTTTTCCTAACGTTCGAGTTGTTTTCCTCCATAAAAAGCAAATAAAAAGAAGGCCTCTTTAAACAAGGTCTTCTCACGTACTAAACATTTTCTGCTCCAATGTGTGATGCAAAACCTCTTAGTCTTGTCAGAACGAATCTATTTTCTAGACAATTGTTCTGTGTTATCCTATATTGTGCTGAAAGTTATTTCCTTCTAGTGTCAGGATAAAATAGGTTGCTTGTCCATTTCTTAAATTTGTCATTTTTGTGCTCAGGAAATTTTTATTGTAGTGGTATAACCCCAGCACAGTTTTCGAACAGCGAGGGCACCTCTGGCTGTACGATTTATAAAGATTCAGTGGGTTCTTTCCGTCTCAAATGTTGTATTTTATTACTCAAAGAGCGCTTCTGAATCGTTGAGCTGCTTCTACAGTGACATATGCTATTGCACTCTTAATTTCACACTGATGTTTTTGCTCGAATTCAACGTACAACAATGACGGTTGTTTGAATGATACTGGGTGTAAACACATCAAGATAAAAATAATCATTTGAACACTTTACGCCTATGAAAATTTTGTTTTACAAAGTTAATTTACTGGTCAACCAGATAAATGAATTTTACTAACAAATGTTTCTCGATCTAAACAATTATGCCTCTCCTCTATTTGATCGTTTTTGCAGGGTGTTCAATATTCATCGTCACAACTATTCTATTTTTGTTTGAATATAATCTAAACTTTAACCCAATAGTTTATACCTGATAATGGCTAAATATCTAAATTCAAGACTAGCAATTTTAGGTCATTTCCAAATCACTAATGCTGGTTTGGAGAACACATAAGCGATTAAAAAAATGCGAAGGTAGCTAATAAGCCACGGCACGGTCGCCTCAAACAGCTCGAACATCAAAATTGGTAAAATCCACCAGTGAGAAGCTGAGGAGCTGAGAAAGAATGGGCAAAAATCCCCAAAACAATTATTCGTAACTCATGCCAAGCATTCTCCAAACGTTTGCAACAGGTTATCGACGCTGATGGAAAGCATATTGGATGAATTATAGATATTCGGAAATATTATTAGTTTAATAACATGTTTATTTTAGTTTGATTTGTATAATCTGACTTCGTTCATAAATAAATCTAAAAAAAGTTATAGCAATAATTATCGAACCCTTCCATCTTGCTACTGTACAATAACTACAAACAATTAAGATTGAATTGCATTAGGTGGGTAAAATCCCACGGATATTACCATTGTTTCTCACAGTGAGTACATGTATTTTGTCCCTTGTATTGGTGGGACGTTGAGCCAAGCACTGATGCATTCTGGTCTTGTGTGACGCCTACGCTAGTGAGGAGGTGCTCCGCCGAGCCACCAACAACGCGTGCGGATGTAGCCGTCACTGCCGAGTAGGGTCGTGATCGATCCCAGAAAGCTGATGCCGTCCAAAAATACCAAGGCTTCCTTCTCTAAATTCATAGATTTCTAGAAGAGTCTCCTTTTTTGATATATGGAAAAATACATTTCGTAAAACAGCATTGTGATGGAAATAATGATAAGACACTCTACATTTTTGCTTATAACTTTATAAATATTGATTGAAATACAATAAATTTTTGACCATATGTAAGGAATAAAACAAGAAGTAAGTGTACATTCAAATCTTATATTACAGTATAGTTTTTGTACTGTTATTACAAAAAATACTCTTCATAGCATAAAAATATGATGGAAATAAAGATTAGACACCCTGTAAAAAATTACGCCTATCTGAAATACTTCACCTTTGACAGCTAAGAATCGAATCAAAACAACACACCAGTGTTTCCCTAGAGTGAAAGTAGTCATTGTGATATCTTATAATCAGGTTTAAATCGTGAAAAATTTAAATTCTACAGCATGGGCAAAAAAAGTTCTCTCTCTGATTTTGAAACAGGCCAAATAATAGCTCTAAATAGTCAAGGATGCTCCTACAATTCAATTTCAAAGCAGATTAAGAGGTCAAGAACAGTAATTCGAATTTTTTTGTAAATTAATGAAGCACACGAATCAAATAAATCTCCAGGACGTCCACCCAAGCTTACTCCAGCCAGTAGGCGCCGAATGCTACGTGAGGCTTCATCTACAGGAATGAGTTCCAAAAATCTTCAAACGCGTCTAAAGTTGAATATAACTCCCAGAAGAGTTAGGCAGATTCTCAATACTTCAGAATTTTTTATTTAGGCTGAGGAAAACAAAATCAGAGCTGAAGAAAATATACAAGAAACGACGAGAAGAGTGGGTGAGGGAAAAAGTACAATGAAATGCTGACAATTGGGCAAAAATGGTCTTCTCAGATGAAAAGAAGTTCAATTTAGACGAGCCTGACAATTTTCAACACTATTGGTATGATTTGAGGAAGGATGAACAAATCTTCAGCAGAAGGGCATTCGGAAGAGGATCATTGATGATTTGGAGAGCTTTTTCAGCAGGAGGTAAGGCGAATCTAGTACAGATGGAGGGAAAACAAAATTCAGTGAAGTACACTAAAGTATTTCAATAACGTCTTATACCATTTTTAGGTCATTTTCACCAGAATAGTATCGTGTTTCAGCAAGACAATGCAGCCATCCACACTTCAAAACACACAAGAGAGTCGCTTAATGGTCACAATATCCGCACTTTGAGTTGGCCAGCTAAGGTGCCAGATCTAAATCCTATAGAAAACCTACGGGGTATACTGGCTAGACAAGTTTACGCCGATGGCAGACGATTTCAAAACAAGAAGGAGCTTTGGCGTGTTGTCCAGAAGTGCTAGGGAATTTTTTTCAATAAATTCTTAGGAATTTAGTGAAATCAACGAATGATCATTGTGTAGAAGTCTTGCAAGGGAAAGGAAGTACTTGTAAATACTAGACATTTTAATTTTTTTCCTGCAACATTCATAGTTTCTATGAAAATTTTATGATGGGGTGTCTTTTTTATGGGGGTGTCTTATCTAAATTTCCATCAAATTTTGTTCCTCTGAAGAGTATTTTTGTAAAAACTGTACAAAAACTATACCGTAATATAAAATTTGAATGTACACTTACTTCTTGTTTTATTCCTTATCTAGGGTGCAAAATTTATTGTATATCAATCAATATTTATGAAGTTATAAGCAAAAATGTAGAGTGTCATCATTATTTCTACCACTTTACTGTTTTTACTGGCAGGCATCTTTGTTCAGAATTTTTGTCTAACATAAATAGTATATTATATACAGACGTAAATCACTTCTTCTTGGCTGAACAGTTGTCTCATTTGACACCAGACAACATGAAACTGTTTAATATTTTTCTCTGACGTTCGAGGCTTTGATCAGTTTCTCTCTTATATATTTTCAGTTTATCCTGATAAGCGTCATATTAGCTAATGCCCAATCGCCTGCGGACCTTCCGAATCAAAAACAGTAGTAAATAAAAAAATCGTTTTATTAGGCAAAATGTTTCATGTATTGTATGGTTGGATAGTGGTTCATTATAGATACGTTCTCCAGGCTTAGAATGTACCGAATCTTGCAGTTGTAAGTGAACACGTGGATGAAACACACCTCAGAAGAAAACCAATAGATTTATCGTTATAAGAACTCCGTGAACTTCTCCTCGGAGAAGTAAAATAAGAGCATCATGAAATGTGTAACCAGAGGACGGGTGCGGTTTAAAACAAAAAAATTATGATTTCACTGTTAAAAGGTGAACTTTTTAATTAGGTACCAATAAGTTCCGTTTGAATAAAATATTACGGAGCCTCAGAAATTACCTAGCCAAGTTTTTTTAGCCCCTAACGGTAATTTTATTCCTCTTGGAAAGCAGAAAAACAACCAAAAACAAATTGCATTCCTAATCATATTTCAAGAAAACAATTTTTTTCTATGATATTGCTGATGTACGTTAACTGATATTCATATTTTATTTCAATACCTATGAATACTACTGGGCGTCTCCAGTAACATGATGTGATCATCTTATTTTGAAACTAATTTATTTCTACATTAAGCGCCGACTGGCAAGTCAACTTGCCTCATCAAAAATGTCAAATAATTTTGATAGAATATCGCAAAACGCATAGTAGGATGCCGTAACTTCTTCAAAACACGTTCAGTACTCACCTCGGTGCAGTTACATTCTATTTCTAGTAGTAACCTTCATTATTAAAACTTTGAATTATAATTCAATTCTATAACTTTTCTGATGTCACGAGTTGATTTGCCAGTCGGCATTAATGGGTAAATTTGGTTGATTATACCACTTAATCATAGTTATGATGATAAAATATTTGTTTTTAATCACAACTTCGTCCTGCTCTCAAATGCGTATCAGCAATCTGATGCTTTACGCTGTTCATTCTAAGTAATTATCTCGAAAGTGTGAGTACATTTGAGATGAAATAGCCGGGGAAATTGTGACAAAAAAGCACTAATTTGCTTGTATGAGGGGAGGCAACATAACGAAAGGAAGTTATGTTGTCACGCTTTGTTTTTGCTTTCATATCTGTCTTTGACCAAGCTTTCACAACCTAAATCGAATATCAGGTCAGCAGGCAGCTAAAAAATTTCGGTTGCAATTTTATTGTCTCATGCAAGACAAATAGAGGTGGTGTCATATTAATTGTACTTATAATCACATACAACAGTTACCATTGAAATATAGTCTGTGACGTCAATTCTGAGAGGAATTTATTAGAGAAAATAAACAGTATTTGGGTATTATCACATCTAGTCTACATCGTTACGTGCTTCCGTCAAAAATGTGCACGGAAGTTTCGATACTGGACGGCTCTGAAATAACGTATTTGAAATCAATTACAGGCTTAACTTCGACCGAAAGAAAATAAGGAAACTGACATTAAAAGACAACTAATCGATTGCCTTACGCAGGAGATGCCACTCATGGAAGAGATCTCTCAATAAAGAGGGAGATTTTTGTGAATGGGAGTAAAATTTTTTCCCTCTCTGACGCGACAAATAAAGTGGCTCGTTAAAAATAATGCTGCGCGAGCTCCCGGTTATGTCTTTGTTTGTGCCTCGTCGATACGTTCGTGTTTGCATTTAATCATCTCGTTTGGTATCGTAAGCAGCGTCTTTTATGGCATAGTAAGACTCGGGTGGTGATGTTACTTCAATGTAGGACTGCCGACATCGTCTTTCAATAAGCGAGGGTCCGGCCAGACACAATGTTCCTGAAAGCTTTGGCTCTTCTGATGGCTATTGGTGCTGTCGTTTAGCCTAGTAAAACGATCCTTACAATTGCTCTTCTCACTGCCTTACGACTGCTCTCCATAGCGCCTGTCTCGGCTGCTGCCCGCCTCTCTGCACCTCGAATATTTCTCGGCTACTTTGCCTCACACGCTCTCGGTCGAGCTGCGTAAATGGCGTGCGTGGAATATCGATAATAATTAATATTCAGGAAAACGTAAAAACCTTTGTAAATAGTATAGGAATTTATTTCCCTTAACCTCTGCTAAAAATCCTTGTTACGTTCTTTTTGGGCTTTATTCACTTGTCACTAATTTACCATCAATTGCCAAGCATCCTTCATTGCAGGAATGATCAGGACTGAGCTGAATGCCGGTGCTAGAGTTCATCCCTGATTTTGGGCTCGTTGACAAATCCTATGTATCGGGGTTTTTTACCTGTAATCTACATATTTCTATATTCGGAGTGATTATGAGATGAAACCTTGTTAACTAACTCATTAACTTATATTTTTTGTAGTGGACTCCATCATATCGCGGAATCTATTACTTTAACTTTCTTCCAGGAATTTTTTATTCAAAGTTACAATACAATGCTTACAATACATGTTTCCCCTACCGAATTTTCTCCTATCTAAATCCTTAAGAGCATGACCGAGAGACGGACCAAGCAAGGAACAAACTGTGTATTATTATATGTATAATGGAATGGGAACATATTATTATATGTTCTTAAGTAACATGGCTCAGTTTTTTTTTCTTATTTTATTCCATGAAAATTGTTACCCCAATGGATATGCAATTGTCCTTCAAGATAATTAATATACTGAAAGATTTTCGCATATCTTGTCTGTATTTTCCCACCAATTAAGCCTATATATGTTTCTAATATCACCTATTCTTCATGTAATAGTCATTTTTTTAGTTATACAGTGTGATTCAAAGATAAATGACCTTTTCATTTTGTTGATAGTAACACAATAAATTGAAGTATGGTTGAAGGGAGGTTTATTGAATAAAACACATATGGGAGATATTAATTAAATTTGATTTAAGTTTTAAGATTAATTAATTTGAAGTCTTTCGAGTTCAATTTTGAATGAATTAAAACTTAATGTAGGTTTGTTTATGTACTTGTACCAGTTATTTTACTGACATAACGTCTGTTATCTCTGTACACTTCAGTTACTAACATAGACCGTTGGTAGGCCTGCAGAATTCTTGCTTCTTTATTTTAGCATAGGAAGACGTTACTATAATACATTGATGCTTATAGAAATCAGGAATAAATAATTTCTACCTATGTTCATATCTAGACAAAATATCCCACAATACAACTCCTAAATATTTTTTTCAGTAATTTTAACTCTCTACTGCCATGAATTTTGAATTTGTTAGGAAAATAAATGGGTTGTTTGTATTTCAGTCACTGTGTCTATACGCTGACGTAATTATCAAAGCAATTATACTACATTACACGGAATTAGGAATTGTAATGTACATCCATTAACTTTTATTGAGTCTTGCTTAATATAATATTATTCCACATAAAAACTAGATCTTCAATGCACTGAAAACCGATACTAACATATGCAGACAATGGTGTTTATTACCAGATGCAGACAACTGTATGCTGATGCAACAAAGCTTCTTCTTAAATAGCATTTCACTACCAACAGCGCTCAGGCTGCGTTTTTTTATTTGCTTAAATTTCATATACAGTTAAACTTATTGAGTACTAGCAATGTTTTGCTTTTTGCAAAATTTAACCAAAAAGAGACGAGCAAGGACAATCGCTTTTAACCGTATCATTTCTATTGATTTTAATTGAGCACTGTACTCTAAATATATATATATATATATATATATATATATATATATATATATATATATATATATATATATATATATATATATATATATATCGACGTTTCGACCTTCTAGGTCATTTTCAAAAAGCTGAAAGAAAATCAAAACACACAAGTAAACTTTGACCAAAACATAAAAACATTATTTGCAAATAGAACACTAAAATACATAAAAATCAAATAAAAAACAAGAAACAAAATAAAAAGAAGCCAAAATAAAAAACCTTAAGTAACCGCAGGGGGTAGGCAGATTGTGTATCATTTAAAACAGGTTTGTCTCTTGAAATGAATAAAGATTCTAATATGCATACATCTAAAACACTAGAAGCTGTGGCGATAGTTTTAAAATTTTCTAATATAACAGGGAGGTTGCAGTTTTCTGCATGAGGGCCTACAGCTGAGTGAGAAGGGTTGAAGATGCAGACTCACTAGTTATGGCCTCATTTGATGTCGAAAATTCGTTTACAAACACACCCCGTACCGAAACAATAGGGATTTGGTTAAATTGTTAATTTGAGCATGCTAACAGTTTCTGAATTATGCCGTTCAGTTCTTGAAAACTTGTTACAGCTTTCAGTTTTAAACTCTTATTTCGTGTTTGATAGCAAATTTTATCAACAGCTTGATAGGGTGGGAATGGGGCTTCCTCTTGGACCAACTTCCGCCAACAGTTTTAAGTGTTTTCATGAAAATCAATGGCTAGATCTGCGTCCTACTGCCTTTAAACCTGTTTTATATAAACGTTACGTGGACGACACCTTCCTCTTATTTCGCGATAGAACACACTGCACATTGTTTCTTGAGTACCTTTATTCTAAACACCTAAATATATAGTTTACAATGGGATTGGAGAGTAATAATTCTTCAGCATTTTTTTTAGACTCTCGAATATCCTGATGTGGCAATAGTTTTTCTAGCTCTGTGGATCGTAAACATGCTTTTACAAGTTTCGGTATTAGTTTTTTAGTTTCTGCTCGTATCGTTTAAATTGAATAGTATTAAACCTTTGTTGTGTAGAGCTTATAGTGTTTATTCCAATTTCTCTACTCTGCATGATGAATTAGAATTTTCCAAAACGTATTTTTGTACAAATGGGTTTCCATTAAGACTAGTTAAATCTTTTGTTAGGAATTTTCTAAATAAAAAATTTTTCACCTCTCCTTTAATTACTGTCCCTAAGAAAATCGTGCTGCATTGCCTTTTTTCGGACCTAAATCTGAAAAACTTAATAAAGAATTACTGACTCTTTAAAATAAATACTTCCCTTTTATATTTTTCAAATTTGTTCTTGTGAATAAATATAATATAAAATCAATTTTCGGCTACAAAGATAGGCGTCCTAAAAGTATGCTCTCCTGTCAATCATAAACAGTTGCCCGCACTGTGCGTCTGAATATGTGGGATCTACATCTGAAGTACAGTAGTGCCTCGGTTAACGACCACAATCCGTTTCTAAAAGCTAGTCGTTAACTGAAACGTTTGTTAACCGAATCAATTTTTCCCATAAGAAACCATGAAAATAGAAATAATTGGTTCTCATCCCCATTTGATTCGCTACTATCAATAACATATAACCTGTAGGTGTGTTTTTTAAATGAGAAATGCAGTATAATACAGTACAGAAAGTGTTAAATAAAAATAAAAACATTAAAGAAATCATTTAAACATTTGGAAACTTACCTTTTTGACTGAGATGTGATGGCATAAGTAGATGATTTCGTGGGGAGGAAGGGGGTATTATTATTGTTACTTTGGGGGGAATTTGTTCTTAATAATATTGTTAATTTTAAACATTCGTGGATTGTCTGAATGGTAGACCAACAGCAGCTTAATCCTAAAATCTCCACTTGCGTTGCTACACAGCAGAAGAGTTAGTCTGTCTTTCATAGGCTTGCGCCCTGGCAGTGCTTCCTCTTCCTCTGTAATAAAGGTTCTTTTTGACATTTTTTCCAAAACAGAACTGTTTCGTCTGCATTGAACACCTGTTGCAGTACATATCCTTCTTGAATTGAATCACTAAACTCTTTCACAAATTTCTCAGCCCCTTCCTTGTCTGAACTAGCTGCTTCCCTTTGCCATACTACGATGTGTATCCCAGTTCTATGCTTACAATTTTCAGACCAACCTCCACTGGCTTTAAAACTAAAATCCCTCTTAGCACTTGTACCAGGAGTTTTCTCTAATGAATCATTATAGATTCGTAGCACCTTCTCACAAATCAAAGCCTCACTGATGCTAGCACCATCTAACTGTTTCTCATTTGTATACACAAGAAGCAATTTTTCTACTTCCTCAATTACATGAGGCCTTTGCTTAGTTAAAGTACTCATTCCTTTAGTAACACTAGCTCTTTTGATTTGTTCCTTATTCTTTAAATTGGTCGAGATTGTTGACTTTGACGTGTCGTATTCCGCCGCGAGATCAGATACACGCCCTCCATTTTCCTGCTTAGAAATAATTTCTATCTCTATCGCAATTGTTGGCCTTTGCTTTTTCATCATACAACTATTCATGCTTTTAACCTTCTTTTGAGACATGTTTGAGGGCTATATTATTCAAATGAAGCCCAAAAATAACACAAAAATACGGATGCAACACGATAAAAATAGGCAACGTCCAACTGTAACAACGTCTCGAGTGCGACTGAGATTGGAATGCCACGTGAGTTCTTTGTCTTGCTATTCGTTATCCGGGACAAATTTTTAGCGAAATTGTTGGTCGTTAACCGAATTGTTCGTTATCTAAGGTGTTTGTTTACCGAGGTACAACTGTACTCGCTGCTCGTGTGGCAGAGTATGCTGGAAGAAGTTTTCATACCAACCGCCCCGTGCAAACCCTTCTCACTCTGCTATACTGACTCATGCAGAGAAGTGCAACTTCGTTGTTATATTCGAAGATTTTAAAGTCATCGCCACAGCTTCTAGTGTTTTAGATTTACGCATATTAGAATCTTCATCTATTTTAATAGACAAACCTGTTTTAAATAATACACAATCTGCCTACCCCCTGCGGTTGGTTTAGGTTTTTTATTTTGGTTTCTTTTTATATGGTTTCTTGTTTTTATTTGATTTTTATGTATTTTGGTCTTCTATTTGCAAATAATGTTTTTATGTTTAGATCATAATTTACTTATGTGTTTTGTTTTTCTTTCAGCTTCTTGAAAATAACCTAGAAGGTTGAAACGTAGATATATATATATATATATATATATATATATATATATATATATATATATATATATGTATGTATATATACATATACACATATATATTTTAGAGTACAGTGCTCAATTAATAATCACTAAAAATGATACGGTTAAAAGCGATCGTCCTTACTCTTTTCCTTTCGTTAAAGTCCAGAGTATAAAGCTTTCTATTAACTTGGTGTACGTTATGCTGGTCATTCCTCAACTCAGAACTTCAGCATAAATTTCTGAACAAATGAACGTCTGTAGTTGTCTAGGACGTGCGGCAAGCATCGTTCATCCATGTTCTGCACGCTGGAGCAGTGTGTAAAAATGCACAGTCGGAGCTTGCCTCTGAATATTCATTCTGTGTCGACATATATTATGTTTTTTGTTGGACCCTCAAGGGAGTGTGAGATTGGGGAATATTCTAAAAAGGATGATCACAGAAGAAGCTACCGAGTTTGTGCTGGGTGCGTTCTTGCACGAAACAAGGAAGTTGTTGATGGAATTTACGAGTACATGAATTAAACTCTGTTCATTTTTTTCCAAGTAGGCCTGTTGATTGAATCAAAGATTCTTTGAAATTCAAGTATTCTAAAAGGCTTTAAAAAAATTGCAATAGACGAACCCAAACTGAAAAACTGATGATTCTCGCATCTGTCGAACAATGATTTGAAGTTTACTTCAAGGTATTTGCTCTAAATTGTTTAGTTTCAATCCCCATTTCAGTTTGTTGAAAAAGTTATTTGTATTTAAGGAAAAGTAGTTCAGTGTAAACTTAAGGTGTACTTTGTTCTATGAGGTTCATTTCTTCAATACTACTATTGTTATTTTCTACAGATGTAACTATAATATTGTGAAAGCTCAATTATTTCATAACTTTTACAAGAATTTCACATTTTATGAAGTTAATTGAAAGGTTATAAGTCGTTTGACGCTTAGGTGGGTTAACATTGACATGCTCTGCAAATTTTTGCTCAACATTAACCTGAGAGCATACTTATTATCTTATCTGTGCGCACATGTTGAAAGACCATGCACTTCACAAATTGTGAAATAATTATTTTTAATTGAAATAGGGCTGTATTCGAAAATGAAAATTACGGGTGTTGAGAAACTTTTAAGTTATGTTTTTGAACGTATTTAACTAAACCTTTCACGAATGTTGTGCAATATTGTAACCTCTAGTTTTCGTTGTACTTTCGTACAGTTACTGTCGTTGTTGACAATTCCAACTACTCGTGCTGTTTCAAGCCTTCGCGTGTATTTTCGAGTGAAGAGACTCAATTAAGGTTGAGCTAGAAGTACATTCACCTAACTCTTAATGCGCTTGAGTTGAGATTTTTTAATTTTACTGCTTTTCTAAACCCTCATCAAGCAAGGATTGAGGAAGCTTGTCGATCTCGACTGACTCATCTGACAGAAGAAATGTGTTAATGGAAGTCAGAGTCCTGAGAAAATCTGTCAATAAGCGAAATATGAGGTTCATGTGCTGTCATACAGGTTTCCCTTATTTTATGATTCTATGTTAAAAAATTATTAAATTTCCAACTTCTGCAAAATAATAAAATGAGTGAAAATAACAGAGTGAGAATAATAAAGGTATTAAAAATGATGCATCTAGGTAA
Source organism: Trinorchestia longiramus (assembly GCA_006783055.1). Taxonomy (NCBI): domain Eukaryota; kingdom Metazoa; phylum Arthropoda; class Malacostraca; order Amphipoda; family Talitridae; genus Trinorchestia; species Trinorchestia longiramus. The sequence goes on along the minus strand of VCRD01000618.1, from coordinate 86,261 downwards.
AAAAATTCTTTATATTGGGAGCCATATTCGTAGAAACTAAATTAGTTGACGAAGAATAGTGTTTCATTTCAAAATTTGCTCGCTCAATGCAGACACTCATTTCTCATTTTTGGCTCCAAGACATAAGTTGAATGGAATATGAACGAATTGTTACTTCAGCTGTGAACTTTTAGATGGAAAGAATCACTCACATTTTGTACAGTCGTAGTCATCGCATGGAGCTCCACGATTCCATGACATGGAGTCGTGGTCATCGTATGGACCTAAGCCTTTCGTCGTTTATTTCTTCTCCTGCAGAAAAAGAGCAATAGAATTTCTTCTTTAATTAGGTGGATAGCTAAACATGGAAGAGCTCTTTCAGGAGGTCACGTCTCCTAATTTCCCAATCCAGACTTGCTTTATTCGTCACGTAATTGTGTGCTAAACATCACTACTGCGTGCATCAACTCGAACAGACACAACATGAGTAGATTCAAGTTTTGTCAGAAGTTCACATACCTAGAGAGAGTCTAAGGAAGGAAAATTAAAGTCTTACCAGCAATCCTGTTTCAACTATTTACTTGTATTCACATGTAATGCTACGTTTTTGAATTACACAAGAAATGCTCTGCAGAATTTGAGTTTATGTGATAACTATTATAATCTGAAGTATGTAAATGAGCATCATAGTTATAATTACCACCGACAAACACACTTAACCAGATTATTTTCGTCTAAATTCAAATTAGTCATACAACGGTAGTTACTTTCACAAAGGAGCTCAACGTAATTAAAAAAGTTCAGCCTGAACAGCATTCCATAAAAATCTAAAGATGGATGAAAATGCCCCGGAGAGGTCACTTAGCAATACTAACATCATTAAAATTTTGACTTATTCTGTTGAAATGTTATATTGAAAATGGATGCTCAGTTCTATGTATTAAAGACTTCGATCATTTTAATGAACATATATTCGTAAATAGACGATCTAACATCGATGACGGTTTGGATTCACGCAGTTTAAAATTCATTTCTAGTTGTTAAAACAAATTGGTTCACTGAATGAGAGACATGTTTCTTGCTCGTCTTCAGACTATGTTAGTATCAGAGCTTAACTAACATTGTGCAAACGTTTATGATTGAGCAACCAATTTTAAATTTATCATAGGTCTTGCCTAAATGGCTCCCAGAGGGAACTTATGAAGATTCCTCACATACTTTTTTGTACATCAGCGTAGCTTGATTCTCTCATATACCTCCACAAATACCAAATGTTCTTCCGTCGTCGTTCCTTTGAGTTCGTAGCCTGCTTGCTGAGGCCGATATGCAACTCAACTGAAATTTTATTTCTAACTACGCATGTCGGTGTCATTCCACCTAGCCGAAGCTTATCATGCAGTTTCTAATATTATCCATAACATTTTATCTAACACATTTTTTATCAAGCTCCAGCTCTAAAAAATTTATTGCTGACCTTTTTCCAATTTTTTGTTTTACGTACGGTTACTTCATATGTATGTGTTACCAGTGTTGTGCAGTTGTGCTGCAATTGTGACCGCAACTTTTTTCAGCTGCGGTTGTGGTTGCATCGCAACTATTTTTGAAGAGTTGTGAGAAGGGTTAGGGCACAACTATTTCGAACAAATTTCACTGCAAGTCGCAACCGCAATTTTGAGAAGTGTAAGTTTGATTTTTTTAAATAGTGAATATGAATGAGAGATAACTTAAATAAATAATAAATGATAAAATAGCATTAGAAATCAAAGATATCGCTACCATGTCTTCCGAAAGCAGTAGCACGGAAAGTGAGAAAGATGAGGATTTCTTCTGCTCTTTATCCAATAATGATGAGTGCACCAACAAGAAAAAAGATACTTCAAATGAAATAAAGGAATGGTTGAATGAACCTGTCATCAATCGGTGCAAGTAGCCAGCTATTCATCCGGCCATGTTTCCCGACAGTAACTTTATTTCGTGCTTCATAAAGTTCAATACTTCTATTCCCTCAAGTGCTGTATTTAAAACGCATTTTTCATTATGAAAAGAAATATTAAGACCTAAACGCGCTCGTCTTTTAGACTGTCACTTCGAAATGCTTGCATTTCTAAAGGGGAATCAAGTGTAAACCTGGGCATTTAAATAAACTTGAACAACTAAGTACAGAGTTTTAATGTTTTGTAATGAAGTAATTAGCAATACTACCCTACTGAAAGTAAAATATAGGCAAAATTGATCGGTAACGAGAACAAAAAAGGATCTAAGTTTCGTAAGCTTTAAAACGGTTTGAAATCGTGTGACTTATCGCAGTCTCTCTTTGAACCAAAAATACTCCCTTTATTGAGGATTATTCATTAATGTTTCTGTTTGAGCTGTACACGCTCAACATTTTTTAACTACTTTTGTTTGATAGTTTCGGTTTGCGAATTGCGGTTGTGACTGAAACTTTTGAGCTTGTGTTGTTGCGTTTGGAATCGCAACTATTTTTGGTGACTTGTGGTTGCGCCGCAATTATTTTCCAATTGAGTGTCAACACTGTGCGTTGCTCTTTTTCGTGTTTCAAAAAGTTCATCAGCAGCAATATGTCTGATATTTGTCTTTCATTTACCTGCCTGAAACGTAAAGCTTGTTGGATATTGCTTCAAGTCTTATTACGCTATAACTCTTATAATTGAAACATTGTCTAGCTGGAACTTTCTCTATGACTGAAATATTGCCTAACTTTACTCAGGTAATGTGTCTTTGACGGGCAAAACACTTGAATTCTATAAATAACGTTATTTACATTTGTACACATGCATACATCACGTATGTATTGCGTTATTGGAACTGTTATTCTAAACAATTTACTTAATTTTAGGGTCAAACATAATTTCTGTTTTATTATTCTACTTATCCATCATAATGGAGTCCAAGTTGAAATGTAAGCATGTTACATTAACACAGTTTGTAAAACGTGTGATTCTGGAAAAACTCGATAGAGGCATAGATGGTAGCGTTTAATGAAGGAATAATAGATTGCGAGGACCACACTCTTCAATATAAAATAGCAGAAACAAAAATTATTCAAGGCCATAATTCCTTCATGGAGCAAGAGGAAGTGATTAGAAATTAATAAATTACATGTTTTCATCAATTTTAACAAAATTAGGATCTGTATCTTAAATTACATTGGTAAATTGTGGTATTTGTGATTGTTCACAAAATAAATGGTAATAATTGCTATCAATACTACTTATTTAACAGTTTATAACTTCAAAATTTGGAGCTATGGCACTTCACCAATTTCTTCCTTTAATTTGAAGAATACCCTCTAACTGCAACATCACACATGTCTAATTAGAAGAGTTATAGTGTATTTCTTAACTACAACGTCTACAATATCAGGGTACATTAGCTCACATGAATAGTTAATTGATTGCAAGACTCCGGCATCGTCAGTAGGAACGGGGATCTAGAAAGAACTGTTTTAAATTTCACCTGATACTTACTTTATCTGCGTATGACAGCATAGCTAACACTCGGGTGCCGCAATTAATGAGTGGAATTTTATTATTAGTTATGATCCGAATTCAATAAAAAAATGAGGCATGTCAATTCAAATGCCACTTTAAAGTCTATGAAGTAATTTATATTCGCCGACCATAAAGATTGGATTGATTTAATATTAATTGTTTTTTTTTTATGAACAATAACGTTGGGTCTTGAACTGGGAAAATATTTGTGTTTTGGTGGTTCTAATTTTCATAATTCTACGGTCTTTTAAAAAAATCAACTATGCACTCTCATCAGAAATCTTTCCAGCAATTATTAAACTTGTTCTATTTGTATTCAAAGTTCGATAAAAACGCAAGCAGGTTCATCAACTGTTTTCGAAGTTTTTACGATAAGGAAATTTATTTTTGCAAAAACTTTTAACGGTCTCTGGTAGACTAGTATGAGGTTATGTTGTACTGATGTTAAATATATTGGGTTCATCACTTCATGAATTACTTCGTTTCAGTTCGTCGCTCTCTGCATGCTCAAGTCGGTTGGCAAAGCAGTCGTTTATGCATTCCTCTCATAATTGCACCGCATTGCGGTACGTTTACGCCCCTAAAAATGCCTCGTCACGACGCGGTCACTTTCTTTCTAACGAGACAATTTGTCTTGCGGCCATAATTGAGCAAATCGCACGGCCCCAAGAGAGGAATTAGGGATGATACTCTGAGTGATGGACCAAAATGGCAACTCACGACTTAAACTTTGCAGGTAATTTCACGCGTTCTAATGAGCCGTAAAATTTTTCTTGAACGTCGGTCGTCCATATTCGCAGTCATGATGTTTGGATTTGAGATTTTACTTTTAAAACTTCAAATTGAGCGACTTTACTGCGATGCTGTAAGGCGTTAGAGAGCGCCCAGGGTCACTTTTGTATGAAGATGATACCGCATGCCTTCGTGAGGATAATAACAATAAAATAACAATATAATATAACATTGTTATAAGATAATAGCAATAAAATAACTTTTTTCCTGAATCACTAACAAAAATGTTTCAGGTACACAGTAGTTTCGTTATTCTATAGTCTGTCAAAGAATCATCATTCTTAAGCATTTTCTCCATTGTTTTGTCACTTTGTTGTAATGATAAAGCTGAAAGAATTAGAAATCATATGATTTAAAATTGTGATGAATATATTTGTATAATGCAATGTAAGTAAACTTTAAGATTCTTCCTTATCTCTGCAGAAATGGGTTTCAAGATCAAATTTGTGACCTAAAGACTGTACATGTAAAATTTTTCTTGGGATAAGTAGATTTCGTTTTAAAATTTATGAACTTTTACGAAGGTGAACTTGTAAAACTTCAATGATTCATATGGCGTTTCATTTTTCAATATATTTTATGATTTGAATTCATTAAGCTACTTAGTTGCATAACTTAGTTGATAGTACTATATTGGCGGTAGTGTTCTGTTTTACAATTATTATTTCATGTTTATTGCACAATATCGTTTTATAGCTAAAATTTTCTTTATTGTAAGAAATTATGGTCAATGGATATCATTTTTGTAGCAGCGTATGCATAAAAAATTCGATTCTAAACTATTGAGAAAACGTCGAATTAAAACGTGGCTTCTTAGTTGGAAACTATAATTGTTCCAGGACGCAAAAGATTCGCCGTCTTGACACTTTTCCAACATCAGAGGAATGAAATTTCTAGTTAACGAACCGGAATCTAGCTACATGGGCTAACTCAGATGCCCTGGATATCATGGCTTCAGGTTTTTGATTAGATAATAAAAGTTGAGGTAATTGAAATATTCAGAGAAAAAAATTGGATTTTGCTTAGGATTTTATCTCGCACATGCGCCAGTTATTATTAAATATTTGCATTTTTCGCGACATTCATTTGAGAATGCGCAGCATGCACTTCTTTAGCTGCACAGGGGTTCAGAATGTGCTTCACAATTGCTATCTTCAATAGAGAAATGTCTAATTTCAGTTTAACGAAACGAGATTTGTTTGGTAAATTTTAAACATTTTTATTGGTATTTCGTTCTAACGAAAAGAACAATATTAGGTTGCAGTGACCATTCAGAACTTATTTCAAGGAAATCCAACATCAAAGGTAGGTTTCGGTCCACGATGTTATAATAAATAGAAAACCTGGAGGAAAAAAACTATAACGAAAAATACAAAATAGAATAAAATTTCCTTCGTTGAAGCACTAATTTACGAGCAAACGTTAATGTAAAACATAAGAACACTATGCTTAAACTAAATGTTGAAGCTGACAATGAAACCTTAGCTACTTTTATGAACATCCAATGTGGTCCGATGTCCAGCACGCGCAACTAAATTTGTAAACACAATATGATTCAGTTTCGACACGCATTTTGCAATGGTAATTAAAAAGTATTCGATCTAATTAAAAAATATTTCATAAACATTGCTCATAATTTTTTAGAAATAAATATTTATTAAAAAAGAGGCCAGTTCCTTCCTCACTTCCTAAAACTGGAAACCAAAGTATATGTATGAAAGGAAATAAAATGAAATTTCATCATTGGCTTTAAACAGTTGTGGCATTACTAAAATTTTGTAGAACAACAATATCCTAATATTGAGCTTTAATTTGTTCAGCAATGGGATACTTGGCCTATAAATAGTCCCCTTCTGACAGGAGCCATTAAGGCAACTGTGTGACGACCACACGGTCGTGAGGCTACGAACCCCGTTGCATGGTTTGGTCGCTTCGAGTGCATTTCACTTCGCTATTTTTTAACCTCACATCATTTTAATGAGCTCTCATCACTGTTCATTAGATTCAATGGAAATCACACAAGCACTGGACTGCATGATGAACGGCAGTGTCTGAAGCGCACGGGAGAGCTGTAAAGCGACTTGACACTCACACTGGTCAACCCTTAACCATAAAGATTCTTTGCCTAACGACATCAGAGTGGACTCGGTTCCGAAATCTTATGATGCACGAATAGGGAGGACGTTTTACAAAGCGAAAAAAGTATCACTTATGAGAGAATAAAGGGAAATTTGTTTGTTTTTCCCCGAGAGTATGTTACGATGATTCCACTCCATCAGAAATTTCCGTTTCTTGCCGCTTATTTTTTCACAAAACACTTTAGTTTTTGACGACAGCAAGTTGTACGGTGCAAATATCGATCTGACGAATTGTAAAGATATAACTAAAAATTTCGTAAAATGACGAATATTTACGCAGGTATAAATTCAAAAAAGGAATAATTTGTAAAATCTCCTGGGTTCATGGTGGAAAAAGGGCCAAACTTCATTGCTGAGAATCTCAAAGTTCTTCTTGCAACAGATTTCCAATACGAGAACGAATTCGATGGGTAGCAGGAGCGAAGTTATGCTCTGAAAAGTTTGCCTTGTGCATTTTTGTCATTCTCGAAAGCGTTTCTTAACCTCCTCATGAAGTCACCATGGTGTCTGTATACATTTGGGTGTGTATTCATAATAACGCTTTTGATGACAAAAAACGAACTTTCTATCTCACCAGATGGAGAATAATAGAAGTAACCATTTTCTGATTGGCTATGTCGTGGATTATGACTTTAAATCTTCCTGTGGCATTTTAGTCATTGCACACAAGCGCTACTCGTTATCATGATATAATTACGCTACTTCATCAAATATCTTTTCATCTGAAAGCACGACATCTATTTTGTGTATTGATCAAGAATCCTCGAAAGTGTTAACTTCCAACAAAGCGTTTTTTCCTGCCTCATTCAGAAACTACTCCTTTTTACGACGGAACAATGCATTTTGCATGCAGTAAATACTCATACCATCTTCAGCAATATTTTTCTTATGATAGGTTACGTAGGGGTGGAGATTCTGTTTATGTATTTGCGATACTTTTTGATGCTTGGGCATCCAGATTTCACTAACCCAGGAATTAAATTTTAAATAGCGATAAATAGTACTTCAAACTACTGTGTGTACTAAAATTCCACTATAATTATCATTCGTCTTTTATATGTATCACTATATAATCTCGTTTACACACTAATCAAAAAATTAAAACTCTGTAACAAGTACATATTTCAAAACTTAGATGACTGGCTTACGTGTGTGATTTCAGAATTTTACGGGTCTATTTCTAAGTAAATTTGATTGTAAAACGTAGCACAGCCTCTTATCAACCTGTAGCGCCAAGTGCAATGAACGTGCTGTCATACAGTACATCAGAAATTTACTGTTGGATTAATGCCTTGCGTTAAAATGGCCGGACACACGAAAACTTCTTGATTGTTTTTGAAGCCTTTCGCAAAATTATCACGAGGCCCTCCAATAGTTTATTATCTGCTTCAACATTGTCAGAATATGAAAATATTATCGCTAGACATAATAAGTAATGCAAGTACTTAAGCACATTCATTGTCAAACTGAAAATTTCGATGGATCCTTTTTTGCAATAAAAAAATCAGAACGTGCTAAATAAAAAGCCCTAATACAATGATGAATTTCAATAACTCTAAGAAACTAAAAAATATATTAAACAGAAAAATTTTCCAACAAATTTTTCGCCAATGTGTTTGTAACCAATTATCTTCTAAGACAATTAGTACATGGTAATTCGACCAACGCAAACCATTTGTCTCTATCCCCTGTGCTTCATGATACACATTCCATCAATTATTTATATATGTTTACCATCGGATAAAGGCAAACAGTACACACACGGAAATTTCACCTGAACACATTGCTCTCGCTGGGCTTCCTTAGTCACGTGGGGGTGTTCTGATCCCCAGATTCGCACATCGTGTTTGTTCAGTTCCCATGACACATGAAAGCTTGCCTCATCACTAAAACAAACTTGCACGAGGAACGTTTCATCCTTTGAAATCCAATCTTGCATTTAACTGCCAACTTTTTCGTTTTATTAGATCGATTCATAAATAATATTCGATTTTTTTATGTAAATTAGAAGAGGTTTTTGTCCATTTTAAAACGCTCATATTTTGATTTACTTGTCTAAATTCAAGTAAGAATTGTCTTGCCATTTTTTCAGAGCTATTTTATCACTTGCATTGGAGTAAAATTATAAAAAATAACCTTTGAAATGGAAGACCTAAAGTTACATTTTCGAAATGTGATGTGGGAGTTAAAACAGGAAAATGGTGCAGCAGAGACAGCGAGGAAAATATGCAGCATTTATGGCCAGGATGTCATAACAGATCGAAAAGTAAGAGTACCTGTAAGAATTGCATCTTGCAAGCGTACATAAAATTGCAATTTCTCGTTTAGGACCTTGTTCACTGTTGAACGTGTCAGCTCTAACTGTCTGGCAGCAATGTGGATAGACTTCGTAGGACCTAGTAAAGTTTTGTATTACACTATCTATGCTTCCCTCAGATGTTGCTCGACACTCCTCCCTTTATCCCACACTGTCCCTGTCTCCATAATTTTTTTTTGTGCTGTGCGGTAACTGACGGACGTACTGGTGGATCTCTTCAAACTAAGCTCTCCAGTTTCACTGAGTCTGCGTATCCGATTTTGTTTCACTAAACCATTATACGCATTGTGCCTTCTCTTGAGGATTAGCTAATATTTATGGGATCATTGAACAGTGTCTCTGCCTTTTTTATCAACAGGATACCTGAAACAAGCCCATGCAATGTGACCCATCAATTGCGTTTGTAATCCATTTGTTTTATTGTGAAGAGACTTCATCTACACCCTGTATGTTAAATATACATTCTTCATTTCAAATGTTGGTTGGAATTTTTGACTGTAAACTCGCGTTTACGCTGAACATTTGGTATGTCGCCCTGAAGCGTTCAGCAGGAGTCAGCCAACATTGCTTGATTCAGCTGCCCTGATCGTGTAACTACATACATCACTGAGACGTCTTGATGAAATTATTCACCATATTCGTCAGTAATTGAACCTAAGTTCTCGGGGAAGAAGTGAAGATGTGAGTCGAGGAGATGAATTTTAAGGGTCATGTTACAACCCAGCTCTATGTATGTACTAACCCACTACTGCACAATATGCACATAATCGATTTATTATTTCCGAGGAAATTGGTCTCGAGTAATAAGAGTGCCACCCATGTTTCTCTTTCGGTACTACCCAGCGAATCTTAGAAAATACTCAGTAATGATGATCCTTATTTTTGAAATAATAAACACTCCTTATACTACTTTCGCAAAACTCAGCTCTGGAAACTTGCTGTGCAGGTAACGAAAAACATATGAGTTGTTGTCTAGTGCCTTCAGGAAATTCTTAACGAGCCCCAGCTATATTAGAAGGGATGGCATGATAACTTTGTTATACTCAACAAACGGCACGTGAAGGACGCTTTTACTTACAGGCTGGATTCTAAATCTGAGAGCAATTCTTCTTTGTGCAGCTGTGCTTTCTCTCTCGTGGTTGAAATAGCAGTACTTGGTTATCTACTCTGTCTGCGTTCCTATGAGATGTTTATAACTTACAAACCGCCCCCCAAGCATACCAATTGGACTCGCGATAACGTATTTTCTCAATAAGCAGCGTCAGGGCTTTGTACGTCTCTATCAACTGGGTAGAATATTCAACCGGTACTGACGCATAACTGTTTCCGGCGTTACGTTTTCGAACTTGTTACCATGCTTCAAAGCTGTATTCCACCTCAAGGCTCGACATGGGAAATTGAACGTTAGTGAAGTAACAAATAGTGTTACTCATTGCCAGTTTTTGGCACCTAAAGTTACATATTCATAATATTCGTTATTATATATTCATAAAGTGAATTTAAAAATGTATTTTCAAATACATGTAAAAACGTGTATTTAAATACAATATTTGCGTATACAATGCATTCAAATAATTTTTCGTCTATGTACAAGAATTTTTTCTTGAAACGAGTTTAAATGTGGTTGTAACGCAATGGCTCTTTGGTTACGTCCACCCCTTGGCAAACAGTTGAGAATGAGTTTTCGTGATGAGTGGTAAGAACTGTTCTGAAACTTTTGTTGCTCGTTGTGACGATATGGAAAGAAAAGACTATCTGTTATTATTATTGATTTATATGTATAAATACTTCCTCTACTATTATTTGTTCAATGATTGATTGAGGACGAGCTCTCTTCTCTCTCTCATGAATTACGTAAATCTTGGTTTGAAAAACATGGTTTTTCTGCAGGCTACTTCTCTTCCATTATTTCCAATTAACACTTGTAAATGACATAATTAATAAAATGCACGAAATTATAACATGATTGCCTTTGGAGGGCCCTATACCTCCATATGAGTAAAATACTTAAAGGTTCCTAATTTTTAATGGCAGACGTGTGAGAGGATAATAAATACACACAGGAAAATTTACATGTCTTACAGTATTCTACTGGTCATAGATATGGGTAATGAAAGTAATTCACCATATTCTGGCAAATGAACCTCAAAATATTGCACCTTATTAAAAACAAATTAATCGCATTCCTAACAGTTGAATAGCTTGGTACAATACGGACAACGGAACTCAATGAAATCTTCACATTGAAAATATGGGAATTAACCCAATCGCTGATCTTATTTACCTTAACAAGACCTCAACCTTAGTACTTGCCACTACACTGGAGATTCAACACTGGTGGTGAGGATATAACAATTTAACATTCGTAGATAATTCCTTAAACAAAACTCTCTATTTTCTTCCCATACAGAATTCCCTCAAAGCGCACATTTAAGTACAAGTGTAAAATCTACTGTCGTTCATCAGCATGATGATTTTAATTTAATTCCTATTTTATCAAGTTGACACTTATCCTACCCATCCCCTAGGCGCAAAACTTTCACCCTCACATTGCGATAGACCACCCCCTAGTTTAAAAGTCTGGCTTCCAGTCCTACTGCTCTATGTTGTTTGTTTCCTTCACTTCTTGCCGTAGAGCCTTTCCAACGGACCTACAACGTACTTGTATCGTTCGTTCAAGTGTCTGCTTTGGCTGGCTTGTTGATCTTAGTACTCTTTTGGTCCCGCGCTTTTGCTCAGCTAATGGTTTGTTTATGCAGGAAGCTGAGCGATACTCGCTCCACTGTGTGTTAATGTGTCGCACATTCATTAGACTCACAATGACATATCATAAAATACATGTGAGGCCCCTACAGATTCACCACACTTCATGACATTGTCGTACGTGTTAGCTATTGTTAAGATGACCACTAAAAGTTCTATTCCATGTTCCTCACCCTCTTCAAGTACCGACAATAGCGAAAGGACGCCAGTGTACTCTATTTTTGATGGATTTTTTTAAATAAAAGAACAATCTAGTGTTAAACTCAAATGTGAATGCATGCTGGGTGACCAACCGATCTCACCCGACTTCGACAGTACAACGAATCTTTACACTCATATTAAGGTAAGTAAAATTTTTTATTGTACTATTCTAAGTTGTACGATTCTTTGGTAAGTTAGCAACTCTGTATGTATACACTTTTTTATTGTATAAAACTATATTTTTATTCCTTTTTAATTGACGATTTTTTCTAATGGTCTTGGGAAGAATTCATGGAGAGTATTTTAATGTGAATTCAAGAGTCCATGCTGTAAAAACAGGTATTAATTATAAAACTATTTGCTTTCATTTCATGATCTGTGATGTCTCTGTCACTTGTTTGAAACATTTTGCCGTGATTGAGTTCTCCTTGTACTTTTTTCTATGTCGCTGATATTTCACCCACAAGCTATTGCATGATGAAAATTTCATCTCTTCAAGCTAAATTCAATATATGTTTTATCATAAATTAATATTGGTGTTGTATGCATGAAATCCTCAAAATCCCGAGCACCATTTTGATCAATATTTAACCGTGAAAGCGTTTTGTGAGGTTAAAAATAGCTTTACTGCGAGATGGACTTCACTCCACGACGCCTTAACTCTGCTACTGAAACACAAAGAGCTCAATGAAATTTTAACCGCACTAGAGCTCCCAACGCTGAAAATCTCGAAAATAGAATTCATTGATGAATATATTTATGTTTTGGGCCCATCGCCACTGCAATCGACAACTCGCAAGGAAAAAGGCCATTTTTACGGATACTTCCTACCCTTCTTACTGTGCAGAATAAATTAAATGAACTGAAGTCAAAGCAATTTAAACATTGTGTCCTACTCTTACAGGCAGTTTTTCAGGGCATTTAGAACAGGTTTCAAATATACCTTGATCAAGTTGAAGAACCAGACGTTCATGACGCTGTATTGACTGCAACTACTCATCCGTACTTTAAGTTGTGATGGGGGATATCAACAAAGCGTGGGACTGCGAGAGTAAAATAACTTCACTGAAAAATGACCTCACAATTTCTGCCTCGATATTCCAGTCTGCTAGTTCTGTCGATGCCTCAGAGAAGGCAAACTCCTTCCGAAGATGAGTACATTGTCTTCAAAAAGAAAAACTCATTCAGCAAATTCTCAGTAGACATGCAGATTGTGACGTATCTCAACGACAGTGATAAAAACATTGAAAGATTGAAACGGCATTTTCGTATTCTAAAAATGTTTCTTTGTTTTAACACAACTTTGCCGTCTTCTATCCCGGTCGAGAGGTTATTCTTTGTTGCTGGCTTAACGTTCACCCCACCATAGAAATAAACTTAGCGACAAAACTGTTGAACAGTTCATATTATTGCACTCTAATAAAAACTTTTATTTGTTCGGTCTATGTGCTGAGTTTTGAACAGTATTTTCATTATGTGAGCCCCTTTTGAGACGTTAACGTTTAGGAGGAGTAAAAATTATACATTACTTTTCTACTCTTTTATAGAATATATTATCATGAGCACATAACGCATTTGGTTTAGGAGTGTGAAAGCTCCAACTAATATTATGTTACTGCGGTGGAAAATTAAATTCTTATAATAATGGATTGTGTAAGTCCCTTATTTCAAGGATATGAATTGGAGAAAATACATTTGTTTGATGTAGATAATGCATTGATTGTTAAGTTTTTTAAACTTTTCAGGTTATTAGATTAAAATCAAACAAACAATCTTTATTTCCAATCGAGTACACAGTACATAGACATTAGTACATTGGTTTTTCAAATTCTTAAGGTTAACATTCTAAGAGTAAGGGTGATGGTGAACTCCATGCGACGATCCCGGGAGGTTGATGGGAGTCTTCAAGTGCTTAGCGGGTTGAGTGCACGGCGCGGCGTACGAGAAATAACTCGTGTCCTTGGCCGGGTTCGAACCCGCGGTCTTTCTACGTGAAGCAGAGACCCGATAAAGAATACGGGCCGCAGACCACTCGACCACGGTGGCTGCAACACAATAGTGTTGTACCCCCGCAGCCGTTGCAAGGGCGTTTCAGCAAGGGCTGAGAGTATTTTAGAGAAAGAAAAATGAAAGAATGAAGACTATAGATTACGAATCGAAGACATTCGTGCAGGAGGTCAGGTCTGAGGCCTCCTCCACGAGAGAGCTACGGAAGGAGAAAACGAATGATTAAGGTCTACTTACATACAAAAACTAAACCTACAACAGACTCGTGCAACCAACATTGGTTACGCTGAGGTATGTAGCTCGATCAAATTCCTGTTGAGGAATACTAAATTCCTAAGGCACGCTGACGATGACAGTATCAGCGTGCCTCCTTGGGTGCAGCTCAGAAATCCTATCCATCCCCTTGAAGAACGCCAAGTCCCAAAAATATGTGAAAGACAATCCCCCTGATCATACCCCCACGGGGCTTCCCATGGAATACATCTCAGAGGAATGTTCCTAAATTATTTTTGTATAAATATACTGTACTCGATAAAAGTCTTTGATGCACCGTCATTCATCAGCTATTTCTGAAAATAATGCTGAACAGTATAGGCAGGATGTTGGGGAACTATTGATGTTAGTTTCTAAAATTAAATAAAAATAGTAATTGAGAATAAAATGATACTTTCTAATCTTTTTCACTCTTTTTCCCGTGTGATTCATAAGTTGTAGGGATTAAGCCATAGTTTTAGACTATAATAATTGTTAGTCCCGCTGCTTGAAATTCGCGTTTCAATTATACTGAAGCTAGTTTCTCGTTCGACAGTACAGCGCACGTACAGTTTAAAATGATGCCAAGATCATAACTCTAAATGAATTATAGCGTAAGGTCTATCAAGTACACTTAATTTAAATATGTTTAGTGACCATCACTGCTCATAGCAAAAAATTACAAAAGTTCTTTGTGTCTGTGCCGACAGTATGAAGTCGTTGTGCCTGGTGCAAGCAAATGAATTTTCTCAGACACCTCCAGGTTAGCAGTCAGTCTGCTATGTTGGTGCAGAAGATAAAATATGTACAAGTGGCAGGGTAATGTAAAATTAGTTTAGAAACTGAAGGAACGTTTGGAAACTTTGCAGATGCATGAGTTCTGTTGGAGAATCCAGCTGTATTTGCCAAACTGAAAAACACACTCGGTGATATGGCTGCTTAACTGACACCATCCCACGTTATTTGACTCTGAATGTCAAGTGGTTGTTCTTTTTCGCCTTCATTATCCAACTGCATTAGTTATCTGCGCATGTCATAAACTGTGGGGCTCACATCTGGCCACTATCCACCTTAGTATATAAGTGCAGTTCATGTATGCGTTCTTCAAACGATGTATAAAAGTCTTGCGATAGGATTTGTCTGTTAAACGGCCGCACGTTTGGTTAATCAGGTCTAATGAAGTTAAGCAACCGCTAGATGCCATAATGCCCACTGTTCATGCAAATAGATTAATGACGAGACAGTAATAGGATCTTGGATTGTTTTCATAAACAACGAAAAACGTTGTCGGCTTTGAAAGAAAATTAATAAAAAATAAAAATATTTGGATTATGTTTCACGAAAAACAATTTTTTCCCGATATTTTCAAAACCTGACGTGATAAAGGAAACCCGTTATCCGGTTTGAAATCAACAGGAAAAACTATATTATAAAAGATAAATAACGTCAGATACGATACATGCGACTCGTTTATCAACATGATTTATCCAGGGAGTCACGTCAGAGCGCTCTCATAGCTATCAACCGTTGGACAAAATTTCATAGTCCGAAGTTATGATAGATTAATATTTCATGGAGTAGCTTCTATTTAATTTGGTCATTCACAGTGTGATATTACTAACGTTATTACTTAAATGTTGTTTTCTTTTTTCTTTCCAGCTGTACCCCAAATACTACGAAAGAACGACATTCAAAGTGATGGATTCAGTAAGGCAAATAAAAAAGTGGATGGTATTTTTAACAGCAAAGACAATAACCTCGACAGTAACATTGAAGGAAGTTCGAACAAAAGAAAGAGGCAATCGCCGACGACTGCTCGTCTCAAATCAAGCCCCATTGATGCCTATAACAAGAACAGGAAGAATCCCTATGGCACTCGTCATTCTAATCAACCTGAGTATGACAAAAATTATAACTTTGACAAGTTCAGTTACAACGTAAGACAGGAAGAGCAGTTTTACGATAGCAGCCTAAGCCGAGCCAGCAAGAATAGCGAAGATGATGTGAGAGACGCCGTCGAGCACCCTTACAACGACGCCGCGATTGCTGCCCAACCTGACTACTTCAGCAATACCTCGACCCTTCCAATAGCAAATACGATCGTCTCGTCAACCACTGCAGCTCCAGTGCATCTTGTTGCCAGCACAACCTCTAAATCTAACACCACCGAGCGATTTGATGAGCAAAACCGTGGCGATCAAAGGAGTAAGTTCACAGTGAAATGGCGTGAGAAAGAAACTTTTATTAACGCTCCTGTAAAAACTATTCTGTTATTTTGTACAATTATCATTGAGCACGAAATAATTTTTTTTTTCAACTAAAATTTTGAAAGTCCTTGGGTCTTTTCTTGAACTTCACCAAAGATTTTATGACAAAAACTTTTTTGGTTCAATAGCATCATAAATTCAGCTAAGTTTCAGAAGTTCTGAAACTTGCCAATAATTTGAGCTCTACATCTCTCATGTTTTTTAGATTAATTAATATATGTTTGTCCAGCTTTGGGGTTTAAATCTCTTTGTTCAAAAGTAAGAAATAGGAAATTATCTCAATCCAATTACGTTTGTGTTAACAGAAAATGAACGCCGACGACGGAAGCAGCCTCGACGAAGAGGCAAGAAGGGGCAACGCTCCTCGAACATGAGAGGAAAGAAGGCACCCACGTCTCTTGTGCCTTTTCCGTTCCCTGTCGTGCCACGAGGTACCATATCTATTTCCTTCTTAGAAGATGCTTTTCAATGCCAGTGCTTTAATCCGTGTCGTCTCTTGCACATGAAGAACAGATGTATGTATATAACGATTGCTTAACATTTCGATAGCAATAGTATGATCAGGTGCACGAAAAAAATCCCCTCATTGCCAATCATATTAGTAAAGTTGCAGTCATATGAGAAAAGAAGAATATTCATTTTCTGTTATGTTTTCTACGACATGAGAGGGCAGGCATTCCTTAGAAGTTACCCCCTATTGTAAATTCCAGAGCTACGTGTACTAATAATTTTGAACGCAATATTTTGAATATACAGGATCTAAGCTTTCGTATCCTCTTGATAAGAGTTGTGACAGTAACTGGAATCATCTCAACGAAACAAAAAATTGACAAATGAAGTAGATTGATAAAGTTCCATAAACATTCGTTTCTGCTGCCCGGAACCCTGGGTTTCGCCCACAAGATGAGTAAAAGAAAGAAAAATAGAACTCACCAAACTACAGAACTAAGCTCACTGTAACCTCTTATGATAAAGGCTGCTGATCTTACTGTAACTAGTATTAGCATTGAGGTGTGCTAATTCTCCAGGGCACTGACGAAGATAGATGTTACAAGCATATTACTGTCAGTGAATCTCAAGAATCTTACATATTGGTCAAAAGCTCCAAGTCACCAAGCCACGCTGAAGAACAATTTCCTTCAGCCAACTGTTTACTTAAATCTTCTTTTTCATCTCGGTCTTTACAGAAATTACAAAAGCTCATTGATATGAAACGACTTGTGTTTTCAGTATGTTCGGTGTTCCGTCATTATTTGTACGCTCAAATACATATATGTATGTAAAAAGTTTATTATTACCTTATAAGCTTCTTAATATATTACGCAATTTTAGCCTCTCGCGTTCAAATTTACATCGGAACTTCCGCTAACTTACAATCATTTTCTGCCCTCTAGAAAATGCACCCCCTTCATTAGTTAGGTGACAATGCTCGTTAAAATCGGGTCATCCCATAAGTTCTGTCAGAATTTTACCTTTTTTTAAATTGAACGAAATTTAAAGAGTGTTTTATAATGTCTAGTAGAGCTGAACATTGTTTTTATGCTTAGATGCATTTCAACTGATCAAATTTTATTTCAGAGAGCAATAAAATTAAATTTTGTTTAATTAAAACCTTGCTAACATGGAAGTACCCAAGAATCATTTCAGGCCCATAATGCTTTATGAGTTCAAGAAAGGAAACCCAGCAGTCAAAGCGGCTAGAAAGATTCAATCAGTTTATGGAGAGGAATGTGTGACTGACAGAACTTGCTGAAGATGGTTTGCGAAATTCAGAGTTGGAGAGTTCACCCTTAAAGATGACGTCCAGTTGAGTTTGATGAAAAGCTTCTTGAAGCAGACCTTGAAGAAAATTCTACTCTATCAGTTGAAGAATTGGCAGTGGTTCTCAGTTCAAATCATACAACTGTTCATCGTCATCATCAAAAACTTGGAAAAGTTCCTAAACTTGGAAAGTGTGTGCCTCATGAATGAAAATTCGGACAGAACTTATGGGATGACCTGATATATGATGCATCTCGTTTGTCAGCTGCTCATTTGAGCTTATAACAAACTTTAAGACTCTTTCCATACAGGCACTCGAGAGTCTGCTTTCGTGCACGCCATATCGTCAGCAGGAGTAGCACATGCAATCACGCTGCGATGCTCGTCAGGAGCGCTTGAAGACTGCGGTTGTGACCACTCCGTTAAGGGACAGACGGCGGAGGGCTTCCAGTGGTCAGGCTGTTCACATAACATCGCTTACGGAGTGTCGCTCAGTAAACGGTTGGTAGGATATTTTTGGACGGTGTTGGGGTCATTAACAGACAGGTGAGGAATGTCTTTCATCACTGAAAAATTAAAGTCAATATTTCTACGTCTCTTTCAATTTACACATCTTTTTTAATCCAACGTGACCTTTCATTCTTATTAAGATAAGCAGTACATGGACTTACATATGATATACATGAGGGCTATGCACAATAAAAGTTATTTACGCAATCTAAGACATTAAAATGTAATATAAGCTGCATTATTGAATTGTCCGAGATTCCAAACTGAATTATTGGCTCACACCTCATTATTTACGAAGTGTCTCTGCAAAAATATTGGGATTACATTCATCCAATTGTTTCAAGTCGAGCTTTTTTAAAATTTAAATTTTATTTAGAAGTATGTAAATGCAAGAAAGTACAAGTGAAGCTTCTGGATTGCCATCTGGCTGTTTCAAAGATAGGGTCAAACTAGAAGCAAGATCCAAAGTAAAATCAAATTAATTACCCCATTATCGGCATAGTTTTTTTGTTTTTTTCGATAAACACGTGATAAATTCTGAACAAAACGTCCTAAAATTGCAGTTGCTTGTAGTTACTCGGTATTTTTAATTTTTTTGACATTTTTTGCGTTATTGTCGCTTGTAAACTATCCATGTAAACAAAAGCGTTTTCAGTTTATGAATCACTGAATTTCGTGGCTGAATACTTTTGGTTACAATCGACTTGATATATGTATTTTGGGCACACTGTACAATTTTCTAATTGTTATTGATATATTTTAATGTTAATTCTGATAACTTGTACGTTGTCGCAAAATGGGAAAGCGACTTGCCTTCTTCAAATTCGTTAAACCCTTTCGCTATCTAGGATATACTGTATGACCCACAGAAAGTTCCACATAAAGTTGGGATAGTATGTCTCGCTGCAGAAAACCAATGGGACAATTAATCCCAAAATATATCTAGACCTTGCATCTTACCCCAGTATTTGGGATTTTTTCATATATTTCCGGATGCTTTTTAAATATCAACTAAGTTCAAGCCCAGGAAAACCTGTACTTACACAAGAAAAAAGTGTTCGGTAGGGAAAAGGTCAACATTCTTATTGTGATATGAATGCTTATCTTCTTATTTAATAGGGTGCATTCATTTCTTATAAATTGGGTGACTTGAGTAATTCTTAGATGGTAGAGTCATTGCAAATACGAAAGCACAAATAATCTAAAAATATCAGTAACAATCGGTTAAAAAAATAAATATCGCTTATTTACTAGAAATATTGTCTCACAGGCCTCAATATTTTCCTATATAACGCGAAAATGTTACCATGCAGAACACAACATCATGAAATCTAAATAGAAACACATAAATGAAACTAACAAGATTTTACAAAAAATATCTAACGAAAATCCGTTTTTTATATATATTATGTATACACACATTCAAAAAAGATTTCATTGATAATATGTACATATATGAATGTATTATTCTTATTAAAATAGAGCTTGTGGGGGTGCAGTTTAGAATACTGGAAATATTCAGTCTGTTTATAACGTTTGAGTAGCAAAACTGATAAACTGAGATCAAAAGGACATACTAGGAAACACCGTTCCAATAAATTGGCATATCTAGAAATTAGATCAAAATGAGATTGGAACAAGCATGAGCTTTATCTGTAACCAGCATGTTTAGCACATCTGCTTTCCAGTGGCACGTCCAAGAGGTTCCTAAATCAAAAAAATTTCAGCCGCTCAACTCGTGGTAAAACATGCAGGTGCATATACAAAAATTGAATTTATTGAATCAATTCTCGCACGTATACAGCTTGGTTAATTTATATTCATGAATGTACTCATGAAATCTATACATCAAGCACAAAGTAAAATATTTATAATAAGCTTAAACGGTTAAGAAATCATATCTTTAAACAATATTATATATCATTCGCCACAAACATTTAAATAAAGCGTCTCTCATATATGGCCACCACTTTTTTGGGGAGCGAAGTGAGCCGTAATCTGGCTCAGCTGAATATCTCCCAATGAATGTTAGTTGTTTCCATGCGCTGCCGCCTCTTCCATTTGATGCGATATCCTCTTAAGTCTCTTCTTAATATGACACTTTAGCGTCAGAGGCATCCGAGATCGTCGGCTTTGCCACCCAATTATCCTCACTGAAGCGTATTACTGAGCGAATACCGGGTGGGACGAAAAAATTGAACACACCTTTAATGAAAAATCTTGATTGTTAAGCAACTCTTATCCTGTCTTGCCGCATATCAACCAAAATCCTGTTAATTTACCCTTGAAGATAGGGTTTTGTTATTGTTGTGTACTGTAAAATGGCTTCCCAGCGAGATGAACGAGTAAAGGTGTTTGCTCATCTTCGTGCGGAAATCAAAGTGAGTGAGGTCGCAAATCTGGTCAGTGTGTCCCGTACAACCGTCTATGCGATCAGACGTGCTATCAGTGGTCGCAAAAGTGTTGTGGATCGAGACAGATGGCGAGATGTTATTCAAAGCAGTCCTTTGACGACTATGCGTCAACACGCCAGTAGGCTCGGGGTTGGAGTGGCTACAGTTCGACAAGCAGTCGCAAAGCTGGGAGGCAAGTCCCTTGTCATTGTTGAGATGCCGCTGCTCACCCCAGCCATCCGCACTAAGCGTTTCGAACGTTGTCAGAGGCTCATAAATGATCTCAAGTCTGCTCCACCTGGTCGGGTGATCATCTTCTCAGATGAGAAGACTTGGACTGTCGACCCGGTGAGAAACATCGAGGCCTGCACGTTGAGGTCAAGGCCTGTCGCGTTCGCCACACAAACATCACTGCCCTTAATTAAAGTATCTGTTGACCGGGAGTGGATGACCATGAACACAAACTTCGTTGTCAAGACCTGCAAAACCTTCAGGTGCCGTCTCGAGGCCATCATCGTTGCAAATGGCGGTTGTGTATGTAGAATAAAATTGAATATTAGAACAGTATTTTTATTGCCTGAAAATTTTGCTCACTTCGGTCGAGGAGTTTATGAGGTACCTAGAGCAGAATTTAGATTTAGGGTTTGTTCAGTTTTTTTAACCACCCGGTATGCAGACATAATTTAGGTACATTCCTTTGAGATGAATTCCATGAGAAGCACCCTAGGAGTGTGATCAAGGGTATTGTATATTCAAGCGAATGTATTTAATTCTCTAAAAGAATAAATTGCAAAAGGGTGAAATAAATTTGAATTGCAAGCGAATATATTTACTTCTCAAAAAGAATAAATTGTAAAAGGGTGAAATCGATTGTCAACGCGTCACCCGTTTCTATAGCTATTTTGCATACGGTGTTTCAAGATATAATCAGATTCCCAAGACATGCAGCAGTAGAAAATGAATAGTGCCTAGAAATATTTGCAGCATATATTCCCTATATATTACTGAAAACTTAGTGAAATCATTGACGGTGAATATATGTTCTACAGGTGGAAATTTCATCGCATATTGCATGCATACTTCGTATTTTTCATTCCTGTGTGTTTGTAATGATTCATTTAGTTTTGTCTAAAATCTGCAAATTCTGAACTATTTTTTTGCACTGTTACCGTATTCGTACCTCAGACAGGCTGAGTTTTTTAACCATGGCGAAAATTTTGATTCAAGTATGATATAATATTTTAAACTTTTGGATAAAAATACAATGGGTATGATTATACGAAATTGTTCGGGGTTGTTAGTCAATGTGTCAGAACTTCATTAAACTATGTAAAACTCAGTCTGCAATAATAAACAAAGCAAAATTGTTTTATTAGTGTAAATTTAATGAACTCTAATGTCCATAGTCCATAATTTACAGGCTCGTTTTATCTGGCTTGAAAAAGCAAATTTTTCCTGCTGTAAACAGGGTGATATTTTCAATTACGATGAAAATTATTCATGAAACATTTTTCGTGAGTGATATGCAAAATGCACTTTTGAAGTTTCATAACGATATACAAACATCTCAATGTTGAAAGTTAACGCCTTTCATCAAGTTTTCAATTAACAACCTCTCACAGCATCATACTTGCATGACACTAAAATAAGATATGCTTGCCGGTTTGTACCCTTAATATGTATTCTGCAATTTTTCTAGAAATTATTAGGTGATCTAAGTTGATATAATTAACGAGAATAGTGTTGTCATTCCAAAACACTGAAAATAAAAAAATAAAATTCAATGGCACTTGAAGCTATCCAAAAAGATTATATCAGAGAAAAAATGCTGCCAGTTTCCAAGAATGTTGCTGAGGGAGCTAATGTTTCACTTTCCTAAGCGTAACAATACTTTGGAACCCACAGTGTCTAAGCTTGTAAGTGCTTTGGTAGAACATTTTGTTGAGACTGACACTGAGATTATAATCCATCCATAATTATGGATGACGAGGGCCGTCACTGCTGCTGGCGTGCTCAGGAAGAAGCCCGACGTTACTACTGTGCAAGGATTTTCTATTAATCTTGAACAAAAACATGTAGCTGATTCGCTCGTTACAAAAACACGTAGTTCAGTAGCTTGGTAAATGCTGGGACGCGTTGTTCCTCCGGGAATTCTTGGTGCGTCGGAACAGACGCTTGGGAAAAACTTGACCAATCAACGGCCAACACTTAGCTGTAACTCAGAACTCGGTCTTCTGTAGAATTCTTCTGTCTCAGAACGTCGGTACACTCTGTCAAACATTTATTTGAACCATGGCGTAAACTTCAATTTACTGTACTGGTTCGTTGTAAAACCGAATGAATTTTAGATTTCTTTCCATTATCCAACTGTACTAATGATATGATGAGTCCCATTACATTAAAAAATTCGCAACCTATGTTGAATGATGCAAAGTTTGCTGAATTTAATTTTCAAATTTTTCATAGACATTCTTCGAGCACTGGGATCAATTGCATTTTGAAACCCCATAATATTTGAACCGTTTCTCAAGTTTAATAGCTGACATAATTACTATTGTCTATAATTAAATAATTTCTTATTGATTTGTTGTAACACAGTATGACCACAAATGCGAGCGAATTCTACAACTACACAAGGACTTATTAATTTAACAAAAAATATTCCTTTCTGTGCTTGGTATTTTCTTCATTCTTTCTCGGTACTCTAATAAGAGAAGACTAAGCATTGTTCTTCAACTTTGAGACTTATGCATCTTTCTACATTGTCAACTGAAGAGCAAAACTTGGAATTTCATCAGACTCAATATAATTGAGAGGCCACTATTTAACAGAAAATGGAAGAATAGGTGATCAATCATAAAAGTGGATTAGCGGTAGCCATATTTTCACCAAACAGGATGCATAGGAAGAAGTAGTATATATCGAGTGTACAAATCATGCGGAAGAATGTAATTCCTAAATAAGCTTGAACCTCGCAAATTAAAAGTCGCATCTTTCATATGATCGTATAGTGAAACCAAAACATAGCATCTCTAAAACAGCTGCTCTGAGTTTAGTATTCAACCTATTGCCGCTGTATCAAGTTTAATTATAACTCATGCCATGGGTGTGCAATTCTGTTAGGTATGTGAACACTAAGATATTTACTAAATGCTCAATAAGTTTGGTAAACTCTGAACGTAGCAGGTGTAAAGTTGAAGTAAAATACTTTACTGCAAGCAAAATGGCAGGCACAGCGACGCCAGCTGCAGCTACACCTCTTGGCGAGGGTCGAGGGGTGCGAGAACGGCTTCAGCAGCACCTCTCGAACACGAGCTTCCAAGTGCACACCTCGAGGGCTTATAATGTCAAGGGGTTGGGCAGAGGAAGACGTGTCGTTTCAGTACATTTTCTGGGAGAACAGATACGTTATTTTTTGTCGTTCTATTAACAATTGAAACCAAAACAACAGCTTTTAGTGGTGGGAACTAAATTTAGGATGAAAGATTCGATATATACAGGGTGAGGCAAGTCAAATGCTCGAGTTGTGAAAGACTATTAAGAAAAGTAAAACAATACGTACAGAATTATTTGTTGTTTTTTTTGAATCAGTATACAATGCTGTTTGTGTGGTTACTTTTTGAAAATGCATCAGGAAGATGGTGGCCATCTGAAGCGATGCACTGTTGAAGGCGATGTCTGAAGTTCTCGGTGGCTCTTCGGCACATCTTAAGGAGCATTGCAGCGATTTCGTCATGAATTTGCATCTTTAATTCTTCCAAATTGTGTGGCTGACTTCTGAACACTTTCTCCTTCAGATAACCCCACACGAAGAAGTCGCAAATACTCAAATCAGGTGAGCGTGGGGGCCACTCGACATCACTCCTCCGAGACGAGGCGTGCCGGGAACATCTGTCGCAATTTAACCATTGTAACTTGAGCAGTGTGGGCTGTTGCTACATCCTGTTGGAACCAGATGTCTCCCAGATTTGTTTCCTTACTTAATTCTTCCAATTTCGGTTTAATATCCGCCTTAAGATCGGTTAGACATGGCCAATGCAAGTGAATGCTTTCGGGCAGAGCGTCGTGGTGACTGTTCGACAGCTGCTTGAACTAAGGCCACATTTTCCGATGTACTAACCGTTTTTGTTTCTCCACTACCCCTAGGTCTTCTTGTAGAACCAGTATCTTCGAATGCTTTAACCCAACGCCTGATTGCCTTGCCATCAGGGATGGGACCATGACGTGAAATGTTGAAGTGTAGTAGGAAGGTGCGCTGAGTGACGACGACAGAATGGCCATTTTCAAAATACGTGCGCACTGCTAAGCTGCGATATTTACTCGACCAAGGCATGGCTGCTACTAAAAACGGCAGAATTTGGGCGTCACAACGATACCACACACATCTTACTATCACCACCACAGGCGTTGCAAGCGTCTTTCAAAACTCGGGCATTTGACTTACTCCACCCTGTATTACACAAGGCTCTATGTTCAATGATGCCAAAGTTTCCCATTGCAATGCAATTTTTGTTGTTATGATTAGCCATCCTAATTTGTAATGAATTATTCTCTATCTTGAGAAAACAACAATGATCAAAAAAGTTACCTCTCCATTTAAACGGTGATTGAGTGTAATTGATTAAAATATGTTTTTTTTCTATGAAATAACAAAACCTGCAGCTTCAGCTGGCGTACAGTATGTCAATCTTCAAATCTAGTTCGAATGAATCTTTCAGCAATGAAAATAATATTGTCAGAGACTTTAACGTCCCTCCGTCGCACAGCAATTATTTTCACAAACTGTAATTAGGTGACATCTCAACTAGCTTTCGTTACGCCCTAAAAAACTTGAATGAATTAATATGCCCTGTGAATTAGGGAGTATATTCTTTTTTTCAATTCATTTGTAACTGTTAACAATATTCTATGTGTATCGAAATTTCATACGTAGAGGGGTCATATGCTTACAGAGGATGCAATAAATGCCCACATTGCCTAAAGCTTTAGTTCCTTAACTTAAACAACTCCAAAACATAAAATTTAAATATATTGTGCATTTTTATACAACAAAATCAAATCTAAAATCACATTCTAAAAAAAATAAAGAAGGAATATTCTAGTACTAAAAATATTGACGCAACGTGTTAAAAAAATTATGGGGGAAACGTAAAACTACGTAAATTGTCACGTTACATACTTGTAAAATGAAAATAAATTACTGTAAACATGACTTAAAAGTCAATATCGTTTGATAAAAATCGTAACTGTAAAGTAATTATACGCCTCTCAAATTCCACGAAACAGGATCTGACACATTATTTGCAAAAGTAGGGAGTTACTAAAGGTCTCTCATTTGTTGGACCCAAGATGCAAAGAATTCATAGGAAAACACGCACCTGAAATCTGATGGACTATACAGTATTGACCACAAAAAAGTAAACCCAGCTTTAAATGTTAATTACTTCACAGTGAATGAAGATGTTTTAGGTCTGTTATCTATATATTAATGCGCTTACGACCATCGTACCTGTTCGTCACACCTTTCATTGCGGTGTCTATGATATTATACGGTTGGGGTCGGGTCACGTTACATTAATTACTTTGGGTTGGGAATTTTATGAATGTTTTAGTTTTAGAATTTTTTCCATTTTGTAATTTTGTGAATTTTTTGTTTACTGAATATTTTAGTTGTTTTTATTTTTTGATTTTGTTTTAATTTTTTAAATTGCTTAAAATTTTTCCTTATTTTAGTTTTTGAATTTTTTGAATTTTATGAACTTTCAGAATTTTTTACATTATTGATATTTTTCAGTAATATGAATTTTTGAATTTTTTTAGATTTGTTTAATTTTTTGAAATTTTTGAATTTTTTTAAATTTTAAAAAGTGCTGCTAGCGTATCAGTGATACCGACAATACCTTACTTATGTGCGAACCTGCTCTATGCGGCCCCATGAAATTGTGAATTTTTGAACGTGGCTCTTGCACTGAAAAGTTTGCCCACCCCTGATCTAAAACAATGGAGCAGAGACTAAGAGAACAAAGAGAAAGAGAAGCAGCAAGAGAGCGACAGAGAAGGAGCTGACAGTGCTCGCGAGAAGACGAAAGGCAAGCAACTCGTGATAGAAGCTGACTACGAATGCAACAGCGAAGGATGAATATGAGTCAGGAGGAGCGATAATTGCATCTCCAAATCATGAGAAATCGAGATCGAAAGACGAAAAGAAAGACGAAATGATATGAATGAGGTGGAGAGACAGCAATTTCTAGAGAACATGAGAAACATAGACCAAGAAAGACGAAATGATATGAAGGAGGTGGAGAGACGGCAATTTGATGCCATGATGGCATCAAAGTTGTTGAATCATATAATCAATGATTGTTAATTTATTCACTACCTGTAAAATCATGCTACTGAACTAACCGCGAATTTTTCGCGGGTCCTGCTAGTTTGCGTTAAGTGCAGAGAAATGTTCTTCATAAAAATGTTAAGTCACATCAAATTGGTTCCACTTCTATCTCTCAACAATGAGATCAATAATATCTGTAAAAATGTGAGTTGCACATAAAGTATATTAAGATTAGGATTGATAGCCAACTTTTAAACATTAGTAACTTTCGATAAAAATGTTCAAGTTTCATTTGCTGCATTACACACAGAGATACGTATCGTGGATACAAAGCTTCAGGTTAGAGTATAAATAAAGTCCAAATCGTCTGAAAATTAACACTTAAAGCTAAATTTCCAAATGGCGAAGCCCATCGTTATGCAACTCACAAATGAACAACACATTTTCATCGACAACATCTACGCAGAAGGAAAGAGTTCAAAGGAAGTTCAAAATAAATTCGAACAGAGATTTCCTGAAAGAAGCTCTCCAACTAAGAAGACTGTCTGGAAGACTGTTAATAAATTTAGAACACATGGTACTATTTCAAATCTAAACAAAGGAAATTCAGGACGATTTAAAACTGTAAGAACCAACGAAAACATTGAACGTGTTCGACAAGTAATAACTGAAAATCCTAAGGTATCTAAAACAAGAAATGACACAGAATTGTCATCATCCTCCTTCCAAAGAATTAATCGTAATGATTTGCAATATCATCCTTACAGAACTAAAGTTAAGCAACAACTTCTCGAGGGAGATTATCCTTGTCGCTTAAGATTTGCTCACTGGTTAGCTGAACGTCCAGAAATTTTTAGTAAATGGTTGGTGGTGGGAGATGAATGCGCATTTCATATGAATGAAGCAGTTAATAAGCAGATCTGTAGGCATTATGCACCGAAAAACCATCCTCCTGAAGAAAATACCAATGAAATCAGCATGAGTAGAGAAAAGGTGTCTCTTTGGTTGGGTTTGTGCGGTACCGGATCGGTTATTAGACCATTTTTTTATGCTGCAACGCTAAATGGTGACAAGTATTTGCAAATGTTAAACACAGAAATTATTCCACAACTTCAGATTGCTTACAGAAGAAATTTTAATCGCATTTGGTGGATGCAAGATGGTGCTCCTGCACACAGAACACTAATCGTTGAGAATTATTTGCAAGACATGTTTGGAAGGAAAATATGTAATAGCGCTTGGCCATGACATTGAATGGCCTCCTAGGAGCCCCGATCTCACACCTTGTGATTTGTTTCTGTGGGGCTATTTGGAAAACAAAGTGTTTTTTCACCACCCCAGGATTTGGAGGAATTGCAAAATCGAATTAGAAGTGAAATAGACATTTTGAAAGACAATCCTGATGTAATTAAACATGCTATGAAATCAATGAAAGTAAGATGGGAAAAATGTTTCAACGCAGCTGGCCTCCCTTTGCAATAAAAATATACATTTCGGTTGTGTATCTAATAATCCATTTCGGTTATACTTTATTAAGTAAATCGTTATAACTCGTTTTAAAATAATTTTAATCTAAAACTTCTTTAGAATAATATTACAATGACATTTTAATTTTTTACTCACATTTTTACAGCTATTATTTATCTCATTGGTGAGAGATAGAAGTGGAACCAATTTGATGTGACGACATTTTTATGGAGAACATTTCTCTGCACTTAATGCAAATAACAGACCTAAAACATCTTCATTCACTGTGAAGTAATTAACATTTAAAGTTGGGTTTACTTTTTGTGGTCCATACTGTATAGTAGAATACAGTGATAAAGTAGGGTACAAAAAATTTTCACATTTATTTTTTGAAAACCAGCGATGTCATGACTCATTGTAAATTTAAAGATTATTACCTTGGGTAATTCCAAAGAGAAGGAAATTTCCAGTTTTTGTCCAAATCTGGAATTATAAGCTTACCTCATTTCTCTCAGTTTGCCAGAAATGGAAACCATAGCAAATAAATCTTGATGGACTCATCTACTAATACCATATTTTTGGTTAAGATCTAATGATTTCGTCATGTGTTAGATTTGTGGACGCAAGCGACAAGAAGAAAGTGCAGCGCGCCCAGCAAGCAATGCGTCGTCAACCCCGGTCTCCTGGCAAGCTCAGGAGAGCGTCCCGGGCCTTGATCAACCTACACAACAACGAGGCTGGCAGACAGGTGAGAGGAAAATGTCCCAGACGCTGAATGGCCCACGTGATGTGAGGATCTCAAGTGGTTGGACTTGATAGAACATTTCTGCAATGCGTCTCCTCTTTTGGAGAAGTTTTATGCAGATCTCGAGGGGGCTATGTCGATTTCAGAACTGCTGAATTTTTTGTTGTGTATTTTAAAATTCTCTTACTGTATGCAATTTATAGGAGCAAAAATGCTGCAAAACTTATATAAAATACTAATTTCATTTGATAATCATTCCAATACGGTCTTGCATCAATGTTACAGAAAGTTCATTCAGCTGAGAGGAAGAATTAACAGTGTTTCACGTAAAGCTTACCAATATTTATTTTTAGGTTTGTTGTCATAATTTATTTTAGAACTTCATCACTTGATAAAACTCCAATTTTCTCTCTGCTTATACAGGTTATCTTACGAGGTAATTCAAATCAAATAGAAATCACAGTAATTTTGAAGTACGACATTGCCACATGCAATCTTACTTTTGATTTAGTAGATTAGCGTTTGCTCTAAATTTTCAAGGCACTGAACAGTTCATTCACGGAAGAATAGAAAATCAGAGTATACGATTGTACTAGTAACTATGAGACACTTTTTCTTTACATTTCAAATCTTTATTTTACGTGATCACCTCATTCAAACATTTCAGATGAGGATAAACTTCTCTAAAAAGCTTTTAAAAGTGTTACATATTTTATTCTTAACTTTTAGAAAACGAAGTGAGCATTTACTCAGAGTCTTGAATAAAATATCCTCAATCATTGATCAACTTGTCAGGCGTTGCACCAGAGACATAAGAACAGTTAACAAATCACGAAAACATTATTAATGCTATAGGCAAGACTTCATAAATATTCCAGTGCAAGTAAAAAACTAAAAAAAATTAGTACATATTATTACTTGCACAAAACTTTTTACTGCTCTGACCTGAAACTCGAAAATTTCATTTAATTTTTTTTTATTTTAGACATCATTTAACCTGAAGTCTACCGAACTGCATCAATGTGATGTATTTTACTCTGACATAGTATAACAGCATCGTTATAATGGTAGAGTCGCATTATAGCAACCATTTAAACAATTAAACACTTCTAAGATTTTAACAGGAATAAATGATCAAAATGAAATATAAGATTGATATAAATATTAAGTAACTATCGAATAAATGACGTAAAATTCTGATTATTCATTCACCATTATTTCATGTCGGCAATGATATTCATTTGTTAAGACGGTGTCACAAGTATTTTAACACAAACTTGGTCCTAAAGACTATCCTTCTTTAGTTAAATATTACCTTTGATTTGACATTCTCTGCTATAATTTCCTAGCTTCTCATATAAAGCAAAAAATTGGTGCCTTGGAGCAGGGTTTCTCTGAAGTTGAGATTGTTGCATTCAGGGGCTTTACTCGAAGTTAGGCGAGGATTTCAGAGAAAGTGTTGCCCAAGGAGCAGTAAACATATCTTTTCATTATGCAGGGCCCAATACTGTTATTGGCGAGCTGTCGAGAATTGGAGTAGGCATTAGCAGGATAATATTCAGTTACAGGAGACAGGATGGGGGTGATGAGGGTCCATAAAGCAGCTTGAAGCGGTCTGGTGAAGACACTTACGATCTTTAACCAACACAAGAGGTCTTGCTTGTGCTGGGGGGCCGCTACAGTCTCCATCCGACAAAGACAGACTATATTTAAAGTAGTGAAAATGATGATAAGACACTCTACATTTTTGCTTATAACTTTATAAACATAGATTGAAATACAATAAATTTTTGATCATAGGTAAGGAATAAAACAAGAAGCAAGTGTACATTCAAATTTTATATTAACAAACAACAAACAAACAACTTTATTTCCAATCAAGTACACAGTACATAGACATTAGTACATTGGTCTTTCATATTCTTACGGTTAACATTCTAAGAGTAAAATTGTTGGAATTGCTTTTTATTGGCGAGCACCACTGAATTATTATCACGGAATCCCTGCCGTCAGTTTTGACTGCTGGGTATACTAGTCATTAGATAAGATAGAGAATGGAATTTTTGCATATATTAATGAAAAATGTTCATCTAAAACACAATAATTCGTCGTAAATCTTTAATATGTTCATCTTTATAATAGTTTTAAATTTGCCAAATCTAAATCGTGGAATTTCCACGAGAACTGTCTAGTATGTAAATAATCGACAATGTATCTCTATATCTCTCTTTATCTGCGTGTGTTCGTCCCATTACTTCCTATCTATTACTAAAGAAAAATTATTGAACTGAAATCAGAACGAGTATGCATGTATGATAGTATAAGTATTGTATTGTGGATACCAAAGGCGCCTGATCACTATAAAATACCCATTTTTTCCGTTATTAGTTTTTTTTCTGACACGGCCATGTTATCGGTAAATAAGATACAGAATAGAAGTTCTGTGTATATTCATGAAACTTATTCAGATTCTGAAAGCACCATAGGTAAAACTGAAAAATGCATTTATTTCATAGTTCCTTAATTTTGTCACTGTTAAATCAAGGAATTTGAAGGGTACTGTCTGGGCCATGTTATCGATGGATAAGATACAGAATGGAAGTTCTGTATATATTCATGAAAAATATTCAAATTCTGATAGTCCCATGGGTAAAACTGAAAAATGTATTTTATTTCATAGATCTTCAGTTTTTTCACTTTTAAACCAACGAATTTCAGTGGGTATTATCTGGACCATGTTATCGTAGATAAGATACAGAATGGAAGCTCTGTGTTTATTAACGAGAAGTATTCATTTCAAACACAATAATTCTTCGTAAAGTTGATATGCATTTCTTTTTTTAATAATTTTAAATTAGCCAAATCTAAATCGTGGAATTTTGGGAACTGTCTAATTATCTTAGAAAAACATACAAACACTTCATGAGCAGAACAAATGGAAAAATAAAATGCTTAAAAGCTGGAAAAATATTTGTCAACCTTTGAACAGGGGGATCTGAACTGAGAACATTGTTGAGGGAAGGTTTCATACAAAACTTTAGTCTAAAATTTAAAAATGGCTAGTAGTGGTTATTGAGCATAAATGCTTATTGTTTGATGTAGAGGGTTTGCCAATCTTCTAATTCTCTACTCCACAGTACATCCCTGCGTAGATTTTATGAAACCATGCTAACGTACATACAAGGAGATGCAATGATCCTAACTATAATTTTAAGCTAGGGAACCCGCATCTCAGTGAGAACTGCGTCTTCGTACCGGAAAAAAGAAGTAACCTAAGAAATTATTGACAAAAATGCACGTAAACTTGAACTTGAGAAAATTCTTCCAACACCAAGTTTAGATCTCAGACCAATTTTTCAGAGGACTGGTCATGATAGAGAAATGAGCAAGACAAGAAAACAGTATTGCAATCGATAATGATAATTACCGTACTATACATACGAGGATAAATCAAACTGAGTAGATAAAGGGCAAAATATATGAAAGAAAATAAGTTATTTATTTAATAGTATCTTTATATTCATGCTAAAAAATCTAAGGAAATTGTTGATCAACCAATTAAGACCTGAGTTTCAGGTTAAGACCTGAAATTTAAACCTGAAAGGAAATCTAGCGCTACTCATTGAATAATTCAAGAAAATATGATAACATTGCAGTTGGAAACTCAAACTACGCTTTTAATCATGGATGTTGTTCGCTTGTCAATATTTCCATTAACTTAGGAAGATTTAGTTCGTACAAAAATTTTGATCCTCTCGATATTTTAGCGATGTTTTGGGCTTTGTGACAGTTGCTGCAGCAAGACATGCGTGTCGGCTGCAAGTGCCATGGCGTCTCCGGTTCGTGCGAGCTGAAGACATGCTGGCGGCAGATGCCAGCCTTCAGAGAGGTGAGGTTCTAGCTCTCCTACATTGTTTCAACAGTTGGTCCTCATGCTGCTTGTAATCCAGCATAATAGTAACACGAATTAAAGTTTGCTGCAGAATAAAATTATTGATTGGAATTGTTTACCATAGTATCGTTTCTAGGAAGCCACTATTGAGCAAGCGCGAACTTTTAAGGGTACTTTTAAGCTTAACATGAAGCCATCTGTGTTAGTGTTGAAGTATATATGTATGTATAGGAATAAACTCTCTTCGATCTTCCGTAGCCTATTCTCTCTGCACTCTTTTTTGAGATGTTCTAGAAAAAATAAGATGAATGAAAATATGTAAAAATTACATTCACCCCTCCTAAGAATAAAATATTTCATTGAAAACCTTTAGTATACATACTCCCGTTTTTCTGTCTTTTGCAATTTTATTCTGTTGCTAGTTATATAGCTTCTATTCCATTAATTCATCATTGTTTTATTTTATTGTATACTTGAATCAATGGGGACTGAATATCATACGACGTTGCCCTTCTCTAGGAGTTAAGGGGGTGAAGCCCCCTGAGGTTAAAAGTCTCACGATCCTATACAGCCTTAACGTAGACATTTTACAGTGAAGCCGATATTGCACTCGGGAAATAAAAAGAAAGTTGATTCAATTGCTACTGTCGTAAGAAAGAAAAGTATTGTCTGTACAGTAAATGAAAATATTTCACAGGTTGGTGAACTGCTGAAAGAGAAATTTGACAGCGCGACGGAGGTGAAGCTGAAGAAAGTGGGCGGTCGCCTCAAGCTTATCCCGAACAAGCAACTTTTCAAGTCTCTAAGGGAAGATGACCTGGTGTTCGTTGCGTCGTCGCCAGAGTACTGCGACTTCGACCCTTCGGGAGGTTCGCTGGGCACACACGGACGCGCCTGCAACAAGGTAGAGCTGTGTGCATCTCCTGCGAGTCTATTGTATATATTTATGTTAGAAAAACGTACTTTGCAAAAGGGAATTTTTTATTCTCGTATCAAATAAATGGTGTAAACGAAAACCAAAATTGTATATGATTGATTTGTGGAATCTTCGAGATTCTAAAAATAGCTAAAGTCAATACAAAAATTTTATTAGAAGGTCCAAGATGAGATGAATTTTTATCTCGGTAAGCGGAATTTTATCATTAACTCCGCACTTTTATGTGTGCATTCGCTTTTTATTTCGTAAAATACAAGAATTATCTCAACAAATACGATTGAGTAATAAAGGTTAATAATAATACTGCTGCATGGGTCTTTGAAAACCAATGTTTACTGATTTTCATCATTATGTTTTTTCTACACAAAGGCAAGCTTTTATCAGTTATTTTAATCATCTCATGACGAGTGTAGTTACTGTGGCTCCTAAATAATTGATCACAAATACGTTCCTTGAAAACAGCATTTATCAAATGCAGCGCACCATTTGTAAATTATGATTTTTATTATACGAGCGAAAACCATTTTAAACGTATTACTTTAATATTTTATCGCTATGTTACAAGTTTACACTTTTAAATGTCCTAATTTGGAACAGAGCTCAGGTGGAGTTGACAGTTGCGACCGCCTATGCTGTGACCGCGGCTACACCAGCAGCCAGCAGATGGTACACGAGAGGTGCAATTGCAAATTCCACTGGTGCTGCTACGTTGAGTGCAGGACCTGTCTGAAGGAAATCACGGTGCACACCTGCAACTAAGCCAAAGATTTGAACCGTGACCAAAGATGGAGGAGTCCAGCCTCGCAGAGTGGCTCATTTCGAGCCGTCCAGACCCGCGACTTAAATGATCGATCCGCTAAATCTTACGATTTCATTGTTTCAAGTACTACGATCGTAATTGTTGCATTTGTAGATTTGTCTGTTTTTAAGAACAACGGATATTGTGACGTGTTTTTTAGGGGTACACATTAAATATGCTAGCCACTAAGTACAGATTTGGAGTATATCTTCTTCTTCAAACGTTTAAAAATATGACTAAAAAATGACTAAAAATGAAAGAAAGAAAGAAAGAAACTTTGCTATATTCAGGTATACGTGATATATGCAACGAGTTTTCAAGTCTTAATAGTGACATCTCAGGATAAATGATCGTTTTTCCAGCGACTGTTCCCGTCCGCAAGTGACGTGATGTAGAGGCTCTTAAGGATACGTAGTGATGGTCTAGAAATTTTTGAGGGAAAAGACGTTTTAAGTCACGTCAGCTTCAACTTACCTGGTCTTTGCGTAACAAGCAGAGAAAAATCGAGGACTGCGGGAGGATTCGAACCATCTAAACTAGGGACCTGGCAGCAGAGGCACAGATTGCCTTGACTTCTCTATTACAATGGAAGCTACAGTAGTTTGTACGTATCCAAACAGGTAAAGTAAAGTCATCCCATCTCGGATATTTAGAAAGTAAACTGAAATGAAAATCACAAGAAAGCGTCTCAACTCGTATACTGGTAATCTTAGGGGAAATTGTTTTAATTTTAATGTGAAATTAGGTACGAATGACGACACATTATTAAAGGTACAACATTCATATTATAAATTTACTTTAGGTTCCAGATGTCATTAAACATCTAAGTGTAATATTGTTTCGTACTAGACGATTTCGTAATGAAATTACATGAAGAGATAGATTACGGGTCTATTGATTTCTTAATCTAAGAAAGGTGAAGTATTCGTAGGAATGACAGAATTTGTGGTATTGCTAGTCTCACCGGCGTACTTCTTAGCGTTTTTTACATTTACGGGGGTCGCTGTCGAGATGCTTGACTCTTTTCTCTGCAGATTCAATAATAAAAGAATTGTTTAGAATCGCTCGACCAACGATTTTCAACTTCACTTCGAAAGTTGACTGATTCAGTTGCTAAATTGATAGATTTTTAATCAACCTTCTAATGGATTTATGATAAACTCTGCATTCATTTAATCCTTAGGCATCATTTTGGCTAAGGACAATAACAGCAAAATCTTGACCTTTCGTTAAATCAAAACAGTAATTTCTTGTACCAAGTGCATGCAAGTGGATGTGACCTACACAATAAAATTACACAAAATAGTTTCATTATAACATTAACTATAAAGACTTTATGAGATAATTTTTTAACTTTTTTGCGAGAAATAATTCCGAACCAAGAACATGTTGGACGTCTGTTTTTCACTAAGTCTTGGACGGCTGCCTTCTTGTAACTCAGGACAATGTCAACTTGTATACGAAATTATTGTTTTTAGCGCTGCTAATAATTAGACGTGGAAGTATTTCTTCCTAACCAAGTAAATATTAATAACTGTGGCCGCTTTGCTGACCTGTTAATTGTGTACAGATAGTCTGAGTAATGGATGTGGGTATACCCTCCATTCAGTGTAGGCCCTCTAGATTACAGTATTGT
This sequence comes from Trinorchestia longiramus, assembly GCA_006783055.1. Taxonomy (NCBI): domain Eukaryota; kingdom Metazoa; phylum Arthropoda; class Malacostraca; order Amphipoda; family Talitridae; genus Trinorchestia; species Trinorchestia longiramus. The sequence continues at coordinate 49,562 of VCRD01000618.1, read as the reverse complement.
ATTATAGCCTAGTAGAATAACTGTACAAATACAGGTTGTTTCAAAGTTGTAGAGCCATTAAATCCGCTATTTTTTTCATGCACAGGTTCATTGAAGATTCATCACTGATATTTTCTCTGAAAAAGTTTGTCTTATTCGATTTGGTTTACTAATCTAAACTCAAAATTTGTATTCAGTAAAACTTCGCCCTCCGTCGTTTACCTAGAGCACAATACTAAAGCGCTTGGGGATGCTACTTGATCTTTTCCACCCAATTTTGGTAAATAAACGTGCAATTTTTGCTGTATCGTGTCAATCCCTGTAGTTGAAGTTGGTAAAATTCAAGCTCATATACATAAGCTAGCAAATTACCTAAGCTGTACGTATGACGTACTTACTACTTCGAAAACAGTTTTTCGTACTGATATCAGATATAACGCCAATTCTGCTCTATCACACCAGATTTTGATGATATCAATGAATTTAATTTGTTAATATTATTCATGGAGTACCGCTTGTCAACATATGTATTTGTCGTTGTTCTTCGTTATTTTTCATGCAAAGCCAATGTTTTTCGTAGTTTGTGAAAATCGTTGTAAATGACGTAATACTTCAAAATATTTTAGAGAATGCCGTGCTATGTGTACCCTCATTTGTCTTTTTTGACAGTGACAGTGGGTATTATGATGTCAAGAGGTTTCAAAACTTCACTTGGTCTGTTTAGCTAAGCGTCCCGCCATATAACAGACAAATCCAATCCGATGACTTTTACACCGTTCCTGAAGGAAGCTTATGAACTGTACCTACCTTATTTGACTACAAATACGATGCACTTTTTTTCCAAAGTTTTGGTTCAAAAAATCGCCCTGCGTCTTGTACATCGTAGGTGAAGTTTGAGACTTCCCATAGGCCTAGGCTAATCTTCTCTCCGACGCTCACTAACCCAGCTTACGCTCAGTATTTCGCCGTCTTGTATGCCATTTTCCTCGTCGCGTCTTATGCTGTCAAATACGGTACATCACAAAGTAGATAGGGGTGAATCGTGGGCACCACAGTTCATCTGTTTGATGTGCACACGCAACTTCCGCGGTTGAATCAAGAAGGCGAAGAAGAGCAACTATTTGGAAATTTGATTTTTTATGGTACGGCGTGAGTCAAGCATCGCTTTCACAACCATTACCAACTTTACTGGAACGTCAGGATGAAACTAATCCAGACGTTCCCAGTTCCTAAATCCGACAAGATCCCGTCTCCTTCCAATCACCAACAGCACCAACAAAATACACATTTGTTGAAAAAGTACAAAATTTCATCGTCCACGAAAGACCAGGTTCTAAATTCTAACTCTGATTTATTAATTTGATAAATAATGCTGAATTTTATGACTTCGTACAGGACCTGGCACTAAGAAAACCTTAAGCTGAACTCCTCTGTTCTTATCTTAGAAATTCATAATCCTGCATTGGTAGAACGACTTCGCACTGTAAAAAGAAGTGTTTGTGTGAAACTTTCATCTCCCACTTGTTTGCCTTGAAATAATGTTAACACGTTGACTCAGATTGCCTGACTGGTGTAAAACTTCACTTTGTACGCATAGTCACTAAAAAGATCTGAAAAAATTACAGAACCTAACCTAAGTGGTACACATACGTACCACTTCGGAGTCAACGTGTTGAACGCATCGTATTGGTTGACGTATCTCTCTAAAATGGTGGGTCTAAGAGGCAAATGGGTTGCAAAATTTGTATGAGAATGTTTCATTTGTCTTGGAATGTGTGTTGGATGCGAAGATTTCTGCAGAAATATTTTTTCATTACTGATGTTTTTGTGACTCGGAATAATGGGCTTTGGTATTTACTGTCCGTATAGCCATAAAATGTAAATTGATTATGCTTAACGAGTTAAAACAAGTCTCTTTGAACGATGGGAGCAGTAAGTTTGAAGTACTACGTCCTCGTGCCATCACAATGGTGAAGTCCTCAGTGACTATGAATATACTTTTATCCGTCCTTCGTGTTATTGATAGTAAACTTCGTCATTGCAATGGCAACGTTCCTTCTATCAAGCCTTGTATCAATTATTTCAGGAAAGACTCTACTTCTCGGTGACTGCTAATTAAAAAACATTTATAATCGGATTAAGTAAACTAATAAATCCTAAAATTTTTGTTAACATTTCAATTCGGTGCAGTTGAACTCTCCTTTGACTTAACGCCTTTTTTATTCCGGTAAAACTATTAAAGTTAACAAAAAGGAGGCAAAACTCGTCGAGGTAAAAAGCAGCCGAGAGGAACACTTCGATGAAAATTCCTTCATAGATTCATTGTTGGTTGATGCAAAAATCATTTAATTTGGAAGTCGTGGCAGAGAACTATAGAACGGGATGTACTCGTGACATGGAAACTTGTGAAAGGCCGTTAGCTTTTCTTGATGCAAGGTCACAAGCTTGGCTTATGCCAGAAACATCTCGTTATGAACTGCCACTTTCGGTAAAGTCTGTTTGAACTTTATCACACCTTTCAATTATTAAAAATATTACACAATAATTTTGAATTTTACAACTTCTTTAACAATGGAACTCGCACTGGACAATTTGTTTTTAAAAAACTGTTTTAGCGTGCCCTATTAATTAAAGCTTTAAATATAGGGACATAGGATACTCGCACTATTTGTTGTAAATAAAAACTGAAATTCTTCGAGGAAGTTCCGTTTGTTACTCTCGGTTGATTCTGAGATACTTTTTCCGAAGCGTGTGAATACGAATAATAATTAGCGTTCAAAATTGAAATATTTCTACTTCATTGTAAATTACGATGTTAGAGTACATTACTAAATTCGTCCTCAAGCTAGAAAGCTCGTTCATTACGCTTTACAGCTACATACGAGCTCATGTGGAAGTGATCCCAGTTTTGAGACCCAGTTTACAGAATAAAATCTTTCTACTTTTAAGAGAGGAAATATTTCTCTTTCCATTTTGAACTGAACGCGTTTCTTGAAAGTCTCGGATTACAAATATTTAGAAGGAATCCGTTTTCATTTATAGTTTGCACAGTTGAATAGACTGTGCCTCGAGAATTACGCGAGCGCTGTTAGACAACTTATCGAGAGCTACAGTGTGCGGCAGCATGGCTTCCGTTTTTACCTTTCAAAAAGTTTTTGAAAAAATGAAGTTACGTTGCCGCACACTGTACTACAGCTACGTCTACTGTCAACAGCAGTAGACATCCGTAAAAACACACATTTAATTCACGGTGTTAGTCGCTGGTTACAAGCGTTTCTTTTTCAACTTTGATCTGCAAAACCAACGGATTTGGTATTAAACTTAAATGCATTGCTTAATATTTCAATGTTTAGAAAATGGCGTTGTGTTTTTGATGTTTGTAAATACCGATCTACGTACTGTAGTACAATGGCGTTGTCGTTATAATTCGTGTACATAGGCTACAATTGTCTTTTCTAATTTCACTCAATATCTACGTGTATATTAATCAAATTTCAAGCTTAGAGTCCATGGTTTTATTCTACCTTGTGTGCACCGATAAAAATCGAAAAAGGCAAAAAAATATACAACGGGGAGCTACAAGGGCTATGGTCAAATTCATTATTACGTTATTCCACCATTTAGATTTGGTCTACTGATTTTAAATGCAACGTCAACGTTTCTCTGCCAAAAACGTCAACTCTAAGAAAACCCCTCGTATTCAAACAATTGAAAATAGAGCAATATTCAAACCCAGGTAACGTCCTAATGATTCGGTCGGGATAAGTCTCATACAAGTGACATCACTTTCATAAAACATTTTTGATTGCATCAGGTGAGGGTGGTTGCTTTTCTGTGGTCTTCTTAACACGTTGACTCGGAAGTGGTACATATGTGGACCATTTAGGTTAGGTTCTGTAATTTTTTCAGGTCCTTCTAGTGACTATGCGTACAAAGTGAAGATTTACACCAGTCAGGGAATCTGAGGCAACGTGTCAACATAAACGGGCTAGGAGAACGCTAAGAATGATCTTCGAAATCAGTTAAGCTAAAAAAGAAAACTCCATTCAAAAACACGAACAAGGTGATACTTGCCATTTATTCAGGAATCAAAAGCTCCCTAAAGGACTTGCTTGTTCAGACACTGATTAGAAGAAACTTTTTTAATTTCTATATACAATGGTAATAGTTTTGCATTACACACGTCTCTTCTATCGCAAAAGGATTTTCTTATTTCTTTCAAGAATAAATTACTCCATTCCCCTGACAATTCTCTACAGTGTTTGGCTCTCGAGATTTATTCCGGCCTAGTACTGCTACCTCACTGCCTTTCCCTATAAGAAACTAGGAACGTTGAGACAATAACTCACTCTGAAAATCAGTTTGACCTCACAATTGCGACTAGATTGGCCTGATTATCTAAAAAAGACAAAATTGGTAGTACACGGAATTCGACCAATAAATTGAAAGTAGTTACACAGCAACAACAGAGAAATGCATCACGGAATCAGGACGTCCATAATCCTCCCAACATGGAATTAGATGTTCCTCGAAGACGCAGGGAAGTATTTATGAATTTGACCAGCACACCAGACACGACGGCAGTACTTAACACGTTGCCTCCGATTGCCTGACTGGTGTAAAACTTCACTTTGTACGTATAGTCACTAGAAGGATCTGAAAAAATTACATAACCTAACCTCAGTGGTACACATACGTACCACTTCGGAGTCAACGTGTCAAAAAGCCTCTGCATACATTGCTAAGACACTAGCATATTGTACCCTTCATTTGAAAGACAGCAAATTGCAGAAAATTTCGCTGAGAGAAAGCAGGTCGCAGTTCTACTGCCTGGTCTCTCAATGCACCGATTATGATTACGATCATTTATTTGTCTTTCTGAGGCCCCGCGGCCCCCTGTTGGAATGCAACGTTCTGACTAATAACTGTCTCCCTTTAAACAACTGCAGAGAAGAATATAGGACGGCTGTGCTACAACTGGAGTTCAGTTGAATGACACTCTGGCCGCCCTTCCACTGAAATGAGGAAGAAAATGAAATTTATAGCAATCATAACTCAGTAACTTGTACCCAAAACTGATTCTTGCGAATCAACACCGGTGAACGACAAAGTCATTCACTAGTGTTCCAACATAACGGGCGGGACGTGTGCTTCAGTGGTTCTCTTCCTAGTGGCATAAACGTATGTACTACGATCAGACGCCGATGCGGTTCCCTGTGTGTAGAGTTAAAGGTTTAGTAGGCCAGTTGAGTCCCTGCTGTCATTCTTGCCTTCTTAATAGTTCACTGCTACTTGGTGTTCGTGTGATATTCAAACCATTCTGTAGCATTGTTAACGCATGTGCTTAACTCTTGTGCGATAAAGATAATGTATTGAGATACGGTGTATAAGCACACTATTATTGATACATGAACCCACAATGACGAGGCAGTGGAGATTAATCTTTTGTCGCTGTGGCTGCTGGTTGGAGAACTTTACTATTTAACATAAATTAGCTAGGAACTCCGTGAAACCTAATCTGGTGATATGTATGATTAGATAGAAACCGCCGTGTGTTCTGACCTTTATTTCCCTGTATCGAAGTGTCATCGTTGTGAACTAGTTCGTGTATCAAGCGTGTCATATCAAACTACGCTGAACTTGTGAGTAGTTTTCTTATGTGTGTTTGGTGTGATAGAGTAGCTCTCACGGTCACGAAATTGAAACTTATTGTTAACCCTTTAGCGACGAAAAGGACCATACGGTCCTCTTTCACGGTCTTTGGGAGAATTGTTCTAATAATTAAACGGTGAGCAATATGAGGTTAACACTTTGTTTGAACGTGGCAGCATGTTACAGAGTCGTTCTTTTGGCTGCCTGGCTCTCAGCGTGCTTCATTACATCAGTGTACAGACGGTCTTTGTGAGCTTAAATGTAGAAACTAGAAAAAGAAATTGGTCGCTAAAGGGTTAATACTCCGAAAAGAAAAAACATGTTAAGAACTGATCTCCTAAAATTGCGAGTGTAACTGATTTACAGCAAGTAATGGAAGATCCCATCATTGCCATTGGCAGTTTGGGCTGGTATGTCAAGCCGACGTCGTATGATCCTTCAGAGGAAACTCGAGCATCGCAGATTTTTTCAAATCTTTACAAACATACGCTAGTCATTTGCTTGGCTGCTAGCACTTCAGCCTCTTTTTTGGTGATCTTTTATTGTCATGAGTAGAAATCAATTAGATTACAGCACTGTAACAGTAAACTTGACATCTCATCAGACCTCCTGTAAAACCAGAAAATTTAATGCTCTCACTAACGCTCAAACTTGGAGAATTTCTCTAAAAGTGTCGCAACGCAACAGCCTGGACTTGCTACAGTTGCTTATGGAATGATGAAACGACGAGACCGCAAGATTAAGTTTGAATCTACTGTGCGACATATAGGCGCAAGTGACAGTGCAAATTTCAAACTTACTCAATCCGAACTCGGATAGTCGTGTAAATGGAGTAAACTCGCGAAGCTGTCGTGCGGAGGTTCACGCAACACCACGTACAGACTGTCACGATTTCAAACTTAGCTTCTGGTGCTGAACATGATGTAACTAAAGAAAACTTTTCCAGCTCAGGATCATAGTTTCTCAGCGTAAACGATGTCGAGGCATGGATCATGTTTCAGCAAACGAAGTGGGTCAATATGCGTGTGAATGCCTCTATCTGACTGAGAAGCATCAGTAATTAGCACTAATAATGTAAAGTTGCATGCCAGTATTATCACAGGTTACGTTCTGGCAAAGTATGAAAACTTCGTCAAGGAATTAGGATCCTGTATCTGGTAGGAATAAAATGATCACAATTGATTCGAATATGTGCGTAAACCTTCAAGGAAACTAAAAGCAACTGCTCAGTCAGGATAATGCAGTAGAGAATTTATCCCCGACGTATGCCATTACTGATTTGCTTATGAAAACTAATCCAATATTGGAGCCAAGGTACTAGTCAATAAAATATTATTAGAACTTTGATGGATGCTCGAATTGATCATGAAGCAGTAATTTGTGATATTCAGAGAATCGACTTAATGAGATAAATCCCAAAATTGTTTTAAAAAACTCACCCAAAACTACATGCAGTTTTTGGAGGAGCCAGAGTTCAACGCAATCAGCGAAGTAAAAGTGACTGTGGAAGCGGATGGACTAAGTGTCCCAGCTTTCACTTCACTAGTGGTGTCTTGCCATACAAGTCAGTCGTTGGTGTTAGGACTAGATTTTCTGGAGGAATACTTAATGAACAAAATTCATCATGAACTACGCTATTCACCACCAAATGCGTTCTGAAATTAAAAGTTAAGCCCAGAATAAAAATTCAGGCGTGTTGCATAGTTTGAGGTAAATTGATCCTTTAGCGACCAATTTGTTTTTCTAGTTTCTACATTTAAGCTCACAAATACCGTCTGTACACTGATGCAATGAAGCATGCTGAGAGCCAGGCAGCCAAAAGAACGACGCTGTAACATGCCGAAGCGTTCAAACCTAGTAGCAACCTAATATTGCTCACTGTTTAATTATTAGAACAATTCTCCCAAAGACCGTGAAAGGCGACCGAATAGCCCACTTGGTCGCTAAAAGGTTAAATAGCAAAGGAGTGTGCTTGAAGATGTGAGTACAGGTGATTTGTTTGATTTCCACTGGTAGTCTGTTAATTTACGATCATATCAGCGAGTTGGTCAATGTTGAATAGACGCCGTGCACCAATTTCATGGCGGGCATGATCTTCGTCATCCTTCGACGACAGAGCGCGTAATAGATGTCGAAGGACATTTTCCTAATAAGCGGCATTGTCGCAGATTTGAGGGACCATTTGGACGAGAGGTAAAGGTCGAGCTACGTAAACTGGAAGGACGAGATATAAAGTCAAATTCTCCGTGGTCCTCGTCTTTGATTCACATAAGGAAAAGTATAGTTTCTGTGATTGTGACAATTACCGAGCGTTGAACTGTGACTGAACATGACGTTTCCTTTTGCGAAAATTATAGATCCTCTTTCTAATCTTAGCACAACTAACTTGTTTACTACTGTAGATTTGGTGAAAAGATTAGCAGTTCTTCCTTTTTATACTGGAGACTCCTATTGGCAGTGGCAGCAGATGCCTTTTAGTTTGACAAAGAGCCCTGAGTGTTTTGAGGCTCAATTCCTTTGCACTCGCTAGTGTACTTTAGAGTGTAGCTATTAGATATAGACTGTCATACGTACGGGAAGGATTTTAAGCACTTCACTAGTTACAACCTTCTGTTAGGTACTTTTGAATCGTGGTAAAAGTAAAGCAGAGCCAAAATGCAATGTTAACACGTTGACTCCGAAGTGGTACGTATGTGTACCACTTAGGTTAGGTTCTGTAATTTTTTCAGATACTTCAAATGACTATGCATACAAAGTGAAGTTTTACACCAATCAGGCAATCGGAGTCAACGTGTTAAGATGTAAAGTAACCTACCGTGGTCATATAGTTAGCCGAGAAGTGTTCGTCTAGACGAGAAAACTATGTAAAAGTATTGTTTAATTCTCAAGCGAAAACTGCGCTGAATACGTAGGTTTCTAGGGATGTTTAATTTCTTCAGACGTCGCATACCTAATGCCAGCATTTAAATGAAGCCTTCTGAATGAATTGACCAATGAGAAAAAAAGTTACGAGTAGCTGATACAAAAATGCAGTGAAGTATTCTCAAACTTAAAATTTTGATTAATCCACCACACTTCTTATTTCAAAGAAGACGCAGCAAAGTTAATCAACGTCGAGTTGACGCTGGAGCTATCCAATTCAAAGTTCAGAAAGGCGAAGAATGTCCTGGCTGATGCTAGCTCAGCCTCTCATAAAGTAGAGGCCAATTGTGATGCTACCGAGTGTAAACTTGCAGGTTTACGATGTCCGAATTTTACGGACATCGTAAACCTGCAAGTAAACCTAAATTTTCGTCCTGTCATTTATATTCGTGCGTAATTAGGACTGAACAGACAACTGATCTACCTAAATTCAATGAAAAGTGTTGACGCGAGGCTGAGAAACACGTTTGAGGACCTGCATTGCGACCAATTCCAAATACAGAACGTACCTGGTAAGGACATTGTGGAGGCAGATGCTTTTTCGAGGATGACAAGTTTCATGGTTTACAGTAACCAGATTGATCCGGATTATGCTCTATCTTCACAAGGTAAGAAGTTAACACGTTTGTTGCGATTGCCTGATTGGTGTAAAACTTCACTTTGTACGCAAAGTCACTAGAAGGATCTGAAAACATTACAGAACCTAACCTAAGTGACCCACCGGTGGGTCGCATCGCAACACACGTGTTAAGATTTAACCCTTTAGCGACCAAGTGGACTATTCGGTCGCCTTTCACGGTCTTTGGGAGAATTGTTCTAATAATTAAACAGTGAGTAATATGAGGTTGCTACTAGGTTTGAACGCTTCGGCATATCACAGCGTCGTTCTTTTGGCTGCCTGGCTCTCAGCATGCTTCATTGCATCAGTGTACAGACGGTTTTTGTGAGCTTCAATGTAGAAACTAGAAAAACAAATTGGTCACTAAAGGGTTAATATTTCGAGATTATTCATTTTGTACTCTTGCATTGGGCAGGTGTGGAAGTGTTCACGATCATAGAACTACCATAATGAGTTCTAACGCGAGTGCTCAAAAATCCAAAAGAATGTGGACTGGGTAGGAGGAAGCGTGACTTCAAACGTATTGATGAAAGTTGATAAGTGCCTGATCTTAGTTTGGCTCATTCTTGTACGAAAGAATCAAAAGTACGGCATGGGACTTCGGTATTGAACCAAGAATGGGCCAAACGGCTCGTTCCTATTGCCTTATTCTATTCTAAGTGAATGTGTAGATTCACGAGAACGGCATTGGCATCGCAACATTTGTATGTGAAGAGCTTAATCCTCCAGTTAATTTGCAGTCTACTTAGTGCTCATTTTAACCAGCTTGAGCCGGACAGTGAGCATGCAGATGAAGTAATCATAAATTATGTAGACCACGTCATAGCGAAAAATGAAAGGCAACCAAAAACTTCGAATTATTGTATATCTTAATAAACGATGAATCAAATGTTCAACCGAAAATTTTTTTTAGGAAAGGGATACCTTCACACTCGGCAAAGAAAGTTCAGCAGGAAAAATAGAAGAAACAGAATTTACAAAAGATTTAAGTAATCAATCTCTTCATTTAACAAAATAGCTGCTAAACCTATAAGCAGAATCAATTTCTTTTGAAACTGGTTATTGCACGATACACGACATTGCAAGAATTTTCAGATGAAATAAAAACTACTATCAAAGGTCGAAAATTCTTGAAAGCTACGGAAGTTTTGCGACTTAGTGATACTATTTCGCAAGCTGATTCTCGTGAGGTGCCTGTGATCCCGGTCAAGGCACCACTCCGAATAGCTGAAGACTGTCGAAGTATCGAGACATATTGGACACAAAACTGCCGACCTAATCGAGATGCTACTGTTGTCATTGTTGTCAACGCTTTAAGGGCTGAGCAAAGGGCGGTGCTCAGTTACATATCGGGTGGGCCAAAAAAAAGTGAATACACCTTTAATTAACGTTTCCAACGATTGCACAGCCAGTGCAAATCTTTACTTTGTACACATAATCACTTAAAGACTTGGAAAAATTACAGAACCTAACCTAAGTGACCCCACCGGCGGGTCTCCTCGCAGGAAACGTGTTAAAAATCTTGATTGTTTGGCAACTTTTATCCTGCCTCGCCACATACCACCCGAGTGTCTGTTAATTTGCCCTTGAAGATTAAGTTCCGTTACTGTTGTCTACTGTAAAATGCCATCCCATTTAGATAAACGAGTGAAGGCGTCTGTACTTCTTCGTACGGGAAACAAAGTGAGGTCGCAAATCTGGTCATGGTGTTCCGTACAACCGTCTACGCTACGGCGAGGGCGTGAGCAGACGTGCTGGCAGTGGTCGAAAGAGAGTTGTAGAGCGAGACAGCTCACGAAATGCCATTCAAAGCAGTCCGTTGACATCCATGCGCCAACGCGTCAGAAGGCTCGGGGTTGGAGCGGCCACAGTTCGACGAGCAGTTGCAAAGCTGGCAGGCAAGTCCCTTATAATTGTTGAGAGGCCGTTGCTCACGCCAGCTATCCGCCCCAAGCGTCTTGAACGTTGCCAGAATCCAGTGAGGAAGACAGTCGGAACATGTCTACCAACTGAAACAGTATGAGAATTCTAATCTATAGTTCACAAGAGCAGCCACGATCCAGAGCCGAAATTCACTGCCTTCTCAAAGCCCAAAGGAAGTTACAGGAAGACTAGTAGGTGAAGAAATAAAACATTTTAACGAGGTTCATTCCGATGTACTTTATGGCTGAACCAATACATTTATAGTCCAAGATATAGAACAACCGATATGAATTTTCAGTAGGTCTTAATTAGGTTTAGCGTACTGAAACACTGATGAAGTTTCATTCTGTAATGTGAAACATCCAGCAACTTATGTTTTGTAGCTTGGTTTCTCCTGAACATCAGTGCCGGAGAGAAGTACTCGTGCATCCGGAGCGAAAGCGTGATAATTTTAATGAACAAATGTTCTATGGAAGTTGTGATCCTTAGATCTTCACTGTGCCTCTCATGACTAAAAAAAAATAAAGCTTGTACAGGAAAGATCAACTAGAGCGATACTGTGTCTATACACAACTTTTAAGATTGATTTACAACGTGTCCCAAAAATAAGTACTCGCTCTTTGACAGACGCTTTCTAATGTATTTTTACATGTAATGTATCCAAACAAATGGATTGGGAGGCGAGATAGCGTTGAATTTCCTGCACGCTCCCCGACCTCACGCCAATGGATTTTTTATGGAGATATCTCCAAGGTAGTGTTTACGCTGCAAAACCAGTAACAATCGATGATTTGGAAAATAAAATAATACAATGTCTTGCAATTCAAACTGAAATGTTTAGCAATGTTGTCGAATTCATTATTGTACGTTATCAGCTTTGTCAGGAAAATGAAAGACAAACGTTTTAACATTTGCGAACACGCAAGAATGCGAGAATGTTAAGTAATTCCAAATGACAATAAATAATCGCTTCTACAACAACTTGTTTCCCTGAATTTAATTTAACTTGTTAGGATTGTAAGTACATCAATAATGAACTACTTGAACAGATAATTGCATGAGTACTGGGAAGTCAAAGTGATAAAATCTTTTAGTGATATCAATTCAAGAGATTTTTCACCTTTCGCTGCCAAAGAACCTTTATTAACCCTTTAGCGACCAAGTGGACTATTCGGTCGCCTTTCACGGTCTTTGGGAGAATTGTTCTAATAATTAAACAGTGAGCAATATGAGGTTGCTACTAGGTTTGAACGCTTTGGCATGTTACAGCGTCGTTCTTTTGGCTGCCTGGCTCTCAGCATGCTTCATTGCATCAGTAAACAGACGGTCTTTGTGAGCTTAAATGTAGAAACTAGAAAAACAAATTGGTCGCTAAGGGGTTAACACATTCATTGCGGTTGCCTAGCCGGTACAAATCTCCACTTTGTACACACAGTCACTATATAGCTTTGAAAAAATTACAGAACCTAACCTGAGTGACCTACCGGTTGGTCATACCGCAATGAATGTGTTAAGAAGACATCCTTGTTAACACGTCGACTACGTGTTCGTACATACATTTGTGTACCATTAAGAATATTTGAACCGCAATTTTCAACAACCGTAGGCAACGTGTCCAGCATAACTTTTCTCTCTAACTACTACTATGTTCACATTTGGATGACAAGGGAAAACATGGCGGAACTATTGACAGTAGAGATTCACCCTGCGAAAACATCACAAATAAAACTGTCAACAGATACGAAGCCCTAAAATCGTATTATGACTGGATTGTTAAAAAAATTAATAACCTGGCTATGAAGCGAAAGCTTTGTCGTTTCAATTGTGAAGTAAAAAGACTAGTTCACAGGAGCTCAAAATTCAAACAGGAGCACTAATAGTTTGAATTTGTACAAAAGTATGTTCTTCTCAGGTAAAATTTTAAATTAACTACTCGAAACCTCGTTTCGAAATAACTCGGAGACCGCTGCAGTAGTTATGCTTTAGAATGCGAGCTCAGATCAATTCCATCCGTCGTTACTCCAGCGATTGCTATTGTAGCCGCCGCCACCTCTTCGCCTGTTGTGTCCGCGGTTGTAATCATCGTCGTCGTCGCCGCTTCTGTATCTACCAGACTGCCTGTAGTTACCTCGCCCACCGCCGTAAGGACGATGGAAACTGTTGCCGCCGTGTCGTCTACCACCTCCAAAACCTGCACGACAGCAAGTGTTATTCCACAATCTGTATTGGGGGAATATTTTTTCAAATAATAAAGTTGTACTAAAAGCGAATAGCACAGTTTCAATTTTAATATTCAATAATTTGAGCCCTTTTGTTTTTTTAGGTAATTAGCTAAAGGCTTCTCATTCGAATACAAGGACTTGGAAAACAGAACAAAATAAAGGAAATTGACTAATGACCTCAAACTTTTAAACCATGTGTTGAAGCTACCCATGATTGTGAATCAAACTTAATACGCTCCTTTTCTAAGAATGTCAATGTCATTTACTCAAAAAGAACAGGCGTCTAGAGTGTTTGTGTATGCCTAGTAAGCCGACTAGGAACGAGTCAAGAATGAGATTTTTTTAAATGCGCCAAATGCAATGTATGGTTGGAAATAGCAAAATGAAGTTCGATGAAGTTTATCTGTGCACCATAAAAAGCTTTGGACAACTTCTTGTAGCGGAAATTATGATTGAGAGCGTAAACATTTTAAAGAAGCTCCACGAAGTTATCAGAGCAAGAGTTTGTACATAGTTTTCTGAAGCAAGTTTCGCGATAGCTAAGAAGCATTCAGAAATCATCACCTATACAGTACAACTCGTTCCGACTGAAAACGCGAGCGCCAATCTTCAAGACGTTTTAATCGATACCCAAGAGAAATAAGGAAGTTACAGAACGTTTTCTTTTTAATTGCGTGATCAAACCATACGATTGATCAGGAATTCCCCATACGTTTTTATTTTTGAACAATATTAGATTCTTAAATCGTATTCTGCTTGACATTTAAAATATCCAGTATTTTTGATATTTGATGAAGCATTTGAAGTATTTAACCCTTTCGGTACCAGCGGTACATATATGTCCCAGTAAACATTCTCGTCTCCTGCTTGCTTTTAGTGTTCGCTTGCTTAACCCTTTCAGTACCAGCGGTACATATATGTCAAATCCCATTTGGGGGGTGAGGGGGGTCGGAGGGTCACCAAAAATTTTCTGATAACTAATGTGAACCCATAGACCAAGAATATATGCGTGGCAGTTCTGTAAATCTTCCCAATTAATTTGGTACTGAAAGGGTTAAGTACCATTTTTTACGCAGGAATTACCTACACACATTTCACGGGACATGCATCAGACTTCTCGATATGCTCGACTTTTGTCCTCAAGTGCTTGAAGCCAGAAGTTTCATTGAAACGGGAGGAGTTTCTATTCCTGTACAAACAGGAATTCAACTATCGTATTGTTGAATGAGTTTTTCAAGACTGGCAACGAGCATTTCAACGGAATAACGGAATGAAGAGTTAAGGAATGTAGAAATGAACTCTATTGAAAGCACTCGCGCAGGACGTCAGTTACACGAAACCCTCGTCTTCCCCAGAAGAGAAAGATTATGTCTATTTAACTACACAACTGAACTATAAAAGCTTTTTTGAAACAAGCAGTTTCAAGTGTTAATTTCCCACGGTTTACAGACGAGGACCAGTACTATTAGCATGTCCTTTCTAATGAAGCCCATAAATTGTAGGCATCTTTCGAGGAGTGATAAGCTCCCAATACTCGTTGAAACATAATCAACCCCCTTTCTGTTAAATTTTTTGGAGGTAAATTCGGAACAAGACCACATCGAAGTTACAGACTTACGAACCGACCACACATCCAATTACTACACATGTTTCCTCTTATTAGCGTTCATCTCCTTTCATTAATCCATTAGTTATGTCTGCCTTTAGTCTCATTATTTGACTGCATCATATGTTGATACGAATCTTTCAATCTATTTTTCCACACGTTCACACAATCTTAAATCGGTACAATCAGACCTATTCGAAAACCGATTGTAGTTGTCTTTCTCTCCTCAGTTTTCACTCCATGATCTCAACCACTCGTACCATAATTCTCAAAAGACATTTTCAGCAAGCATATTTTACATCTTTCAACTACTATCAGTGGGTCTCCGTACCCTATAAAAGAATCGTAACCATATCGTTCCCAAAAACTCCTGTTCTCATCCATAAGCCCAAAAATCCACTCCATGACCTGTTTCTCTATCCCTCTATTTTTAGGAAGACACGGCCATCTCACGCATTCAACGATCTCACTTATTCCATTGTTGTCTCGTTCATGCGTTCCTCCAACATTCTCAATTCAAGAACACATTTCGTGACTTTACAAATATGTTCATTTAGACTTAATTACTACTATGGGATTTTTTCCCCAATTTCAATTTCCTGGCACTACCTCTGCAGTTTTCCGTATCAAGCGGTAAATGTCGTACGAACAAAAAGAAACGCGTAATTAATTTACATCAAAGCCCCGAAATTACCTTAAATAAATACCACATCTTTATAAAAGCTCCAGAATTTATCCCTCATGAAAATACATACTTCATATTTATATTAACGAGTCACACCGACATTGCACAGCCCTCTTTTAACCCCACCTGTGCCAAAACTAACCTCACACTTCATTCCTGATCGTGACGCGTTCATTCTATCCACTTGAAAACTCTTCACAACATTCAACAATGTCCTCCCGCCTTGCCATACTTCACATTTATCAAACACAACATCTAACTAACTCAGGCACATGTTAAAGACAAAAAAAAATTGCAAACAATTTTCTAAACAAAACACATTGCTCACATTTACCGCAGACATTTTATCTGAGTGGAGTTAACCCTTTCGGTACTGACGGCATCTCTGGTAGCCGCAGTCATTTTTCGCCTATTAAGATGCAGAGCAACACGTGTGTCTGTGCAAACGCTGGTAGGGCAGTGCAAGCTACAGTTTGATCAGGACAATGCAGTGACCGTAAAACATCACAAAGCATCTTTTTATAAATTTGATGTTAAATATGTTGAAAAAGGTTCTGATATTTGCATCATGGTACCGAAAGGGTTAAGTACAACTGGTTTGGAGTAATCAACCCCGTAAGTATAGCTCACCTTTTTTCCCTGGGTTGATGTTCTGCTCAGCCAAAGTCTGCAACTCCTCACTGACGGGCTGCTCGGCATCCCGCAGTACCTGTGCACGCCAAGATAGCACTAGAGGTTACTGCACCCGAGAGATGATGTCATGTGCTAATGAGCAAAGGTGTACACACCAGATTACGGACGTCTCGAGTAAGGGGAATTACACAGCAGAAAAACTTCCTTTTCGAGTTACGTCATCTAGACAACTCGTTGACAGGTTGCATACGGGGCAAGCTACGACAACTGCAGTTTTCTGCTCGTATTGCAACACGCCTCGAAGGTAAGATCAGTGTTTGTATCTCAAAACGACCACAATTAAAATCACAACTAGCCTCGTGAAAAGAAAATACCAATCATATCAGCATAAAAATATTCTTGTCGTGTATATAATAAATTAAGTTTCGAACTTTGACGAGGATAAAGAACTACGTTTTACACCCACACCGTAGATTCAACTACATTCACCACCTATATTTACTAGATCGCTGTGCGGCCAGTTAGACCTTCATAACTTATACCACATTATAAAATACTCTATTTTTTTCCGCTATTAGCTTTCATCTCTTACACGGCCATCTTATCGGTAAATACGGTACAGAATGGAAGTTTTGTATACATTCATGAATAATATCCAAATTATGATAGCACCACGGGTAAAACTAAACTATGCATTTTGTAACATAGATCCTTAATTTTATCACTTTTAAATCAAGTAATTTTCACGGGTACTATCAGGGCCATGTCATCGGTAGATAAGATACTGAATAGAAGTTCTGTAAACATCATTGAAAAGCATTCATTTAAAACAATAATTCGTCGTAAGTTTTGGATACATTCATCTAAGAAATAATTTTAAATGAGTCAAATCAAAATCGTGGCACTTCCCCGGCAAATGTCTAGTTGTATTATAAATAACTAGACAGTTCCGGTGGAAATTCCACGATTTAGATTCAACTAATTTGAAATTATTAAAAAGACGACTAACAACAAATTGTTTGAAATGAATACTTTGTATTAATTTCATTCAGAACTACCTTTCTGCATTTTATCTACCGATAACTTGGCCCAGATAGTACCCGTTGATATTCCTCGGTCCGAAAGTAATAAAATTAAGGATCTATGAAATAAAATACATTCATCAGTTTCACCCGTGAATATTTTTCATCAAAATAAACAAAACTTCCATTCTGTATCTTATCTACCGATAACATGGCCGTGTAAGAAATAAAAGCTAATAACAGAAAAAATTGAGTATTTTACAATGATCCAGCGCCTTTGGTATTCACAATACAATGCTTGTAATACAGTGGGGTACTAGACATACGAATACCCTAACTAAGGAATTATTTAACATACAAATGATCATTTAGTTCAGATTTCTGCCCATGGAAATCTGAACTAGAAAACATTCGTACGTTGAGCGGAAATCTGAATCAAAGGACCATTCGTATGTTGAATAATTCGCAAATTAGGACATTCGTACTTCGAGGTACCACCGTACATGCATAACCGTTCTGATTTCAGTTTAATAATTTTTCTTCAGTCATAGATAGGAAGAAATGGGACGGACACACATACAGAAAGAAAGAGAAAAAGAAAGAAAAGAGGGAGAAAGAGAGAAGAGGGAGAAAAAGCGAGAAAGAGAAAAAGCGAGAAAAAAAGAGACAAAAAATAAAGAAAAAAAGAGAAAGAAAGAAAGAAAGAAAGAGAAAAAAGAGAAAGAAAGAGAAAAAAGAGAAAGAAAGAAAGAAAAAGAAAGAGAAAGAAAGAAAAAGAAAGAGAAAGAAAGAAAAAGAAAGAGAAAGAAAGAAAAAGCGAGAGAAAGAAAGACAAAGCGAGAGAAAGAAAGACAAAGCGAAAGAAAGAAAGAAAAAGCGGGAGAAAGAAAAAAAAGCGAGAGAAAGATAGAAAAAGCGAGAGAAAGAAAGAAAAAGCGAGAGAAAGAAAGAAAAAGAGAGAAAGAAAGAAAAAGAAAGAGAAAGAAAGAAAAAGAGAAAGAAACAAAATGAGAGAAAAAAGGAAAGAAAAGAGAAATAGAAAAAGAGAGAAAGAGAAATAGAAAAAGAACGAGAAAGAAGAATAGAAAAAATACGAGAAAGAAATAGAAAAAGAATGAGAAAGAAAAAAAGAAAGAGAAAAAGAAAAAGAGAGAAAGAAAGAAAAAAAGATAGAAGGATAAAGAAAGAAAATGAAAAAAAAGAGAGAGAGAGAGAGAGAAAGAGAAAAATGGAGATACATTGTCAAATATATATGTAGATATTGAGCAAACCTAGTTTACAAAGTACTTTTTAGAGCAGCCACTGTTACCCAGTCGAGTGAACTGTCGGAAGATTTTCCTATGAATTTCATAATTATAGGCTGGTCAAAAACCATTTGCTAATTGTAAATTTCCAACAATTATCTTCGCAGAGTAGAACCTCGGTTCTCGACCTTTATCCGTTCCAGAAAACCGGTTGAGAACCGCTTTGGTCGAGTTACGAATCTATTTTACCCGTCGGAAATAATGTAAACGCCCAAAATTATAGGGCCCAAATGAACAGTAATATATCATTACAACTATGTATATGTATAATGAGGCAAAATCATCTATTCTAACAGCACATAAAAAATATATGAACAGAATAGAAGTTATTTTTTAGGATCGTGGACATGGTTGACTTCGGTATGCCATACAGCACAGCGAGGTCCGACACCAGCATTCAGTTTTTACGTTTTGACTTCCTTCTTTATTTCGATCGTTGCTCGCGAGATTTTCTTCTTAGCATTATCACATCAGTATAACTCTTCTTGAGAAACATAATTGTGAGCTAAGCAACACCAAAATGCAAGCAATACAGTAATAACACGTGGAGAAATGTACAGCACTAATGAACGGAGAGATAACTTAACGGTAGCGTGGGTGAATAACTTGCTTCCCATGTCCGGGCCTCTACGCGGAAGTACCCCGCCTCGGCGGATCAGACACGGGAGAAACTCTCCTGGCGGGCTCCAGGGCTCAGATGCCCCTCTCTTTAATCCTGCGGTTTTTTCAGTCAGGCGGAGTCTTCACATGAATAGCGCCGCAACCTCCTTCTCTCCCACCCTGACCCATCCACCATCGAGTCTCTCCTGCTGACGGGCGGGATCTACCCAAACCCTAGCTCCCAGAACTCACATCTCCCTGCCTTTTTCTGCTCTGCTTGCTCCTGTCGGGTCACCGAGAAAGGAGTCTCACAACCCCACCTGATTCTTATTTACGAACGACGAAAGGGCTGCAGCGAGAGGCCTCAGCATAATCAGTGCCATCGACGCCAACCCCCTCATCCTCCTAAATCAAGATTTCCCCACCCGCCTCCCTTCCAACGGAAATCCTTCTCCTGATCTCACCATCGTTAGCCCTCACACTTAGCCCTGGAAACCACCTAGGCACCCCTCGTTCGCCCTAACTCTAACCACCTCCCTATATCAATTTCCCTCCCCACCAGCCAACCTCCAACAACCTCCCCGCAAAACCTTCACCAACTTTAACGAAGCAAACTGGGAAGCCTTCACCTTTCACACTGAAGAGTGTGTTCCGTAATGCCCCACCAACCTCCTGCACACAAGAAGAGGCTTTCATCCGTCTCACCCTCTAAACTGCTGCCCGTCGTTTCATCCTCAGGGACTACAGGAAAAAATTTCATCCCGAACCTTCCCCCTCTGCTATCTCCCTTGTCAATCAACGATACCTACTTCTCTCCTCTAAACCCAGTGACCCCTCTCTCTCTGTCTCTCCGACCTCAACAACATTACTTCTGCTCTTTTAACTTACTGCCGCCAGATCTGGATTGACTAAGTCCAGTCCCGTAACCTACAACAAAACTTCTCCAAATTCTGCTCCCCCCTCAAATCCCTCTCCAGCAAATCCAACAGTCAACCATCCAACCAACACATCACTTTCGGCAACCGAGTCACCACCTTTAACCCCATAGCTTAATCCTTCTGCTGCCAATTCACAATTGTTCCTCACTTACGGCAAGATCTGGCAAGTTTTGTCAGAAGTTTTTACGGCAAGTTTTGTCATCCCGAAAGATCTTTAGATCTATTCGCAAACTCCACCCCGAGACCGACCCTTCCCTCCTTTCACCGACGACCAAACGAGGGAGGCCATCAAAAAGTCCGTCACTTCCACCGCAGCCGGTCCGGACAACCTCGGCCCCACTCATCTCACCAACACCTGCAACCTCTTCCTGTCTGACGCCACCATCCCTTACATTTGGAAAACAGCCATTATTATCACCGTCCTCAAATCTGGCAAGCCACCCTCACTCAGCTCTTCTTAACGCCCCATCTCACTCCTGTGTCCTGCCGTCCAAGTGTTAGAACGTTTGCTCCTACCGCACCTGAAGGTAGCAATACCTCTCTCTAACTCCCAAAACGGTCTACGCCCCCTGCACTCCACTACCTCCGCCCTACTTCCCCTAAGTCACACAATAGCTGCAGGTTTCAACCAGCACCGCCCACCCCTCCGCACAACTATCATGGCCATAGGCTTCTCCAAAACTTTTGACACCGCCTCCCACCATCAACTTACCTCTCAAAACTCCTCTCTTCCCCTCGACCACCACATGGTCAACTGGCTGGTCTGATACCTCAAGGGCAGAACAGCCAAATACTCGTACAACCATTACCTCTCCTCCCAGCTCGTCCTAGCGGGCGTCCCCCAGGGTTCCGCCATATCCCTAGCACTCTTCAACCACTTTGTCTCCGACTACCCTTGCACTGCACCTCTAATCATCTCATACGCTGATGACTTCACAGCACTAGCAACAACAATCAAAATTCCTGATGCCTCCGCCATCCCCTCCACCCATCCCTCCGACATCGCCACATGGCCCCAACAGAAGGGCCTCACAGTATCAATAGCCAAATCCCAATCCTCCCTCTTCACTCCTGACACCCACCAGTCCCGCACCAACCCTCATGTGACCTGGGAAGGAAACGACCAAATACACTCGGTCCCCCAAAATCCTGGGAATTACCTTTGACCTCCACTTCACCTTTACCTCTCACACAAACACAATCTGTGAGAGGGCACCGCATAGGTTAAATATCCTAAAAGCCCTTGCTGGCCAGCAAAAGGAAACCATCACTCTCACATACAAGGCCGTCATCAATTCAATAGTCACCTACGCAGCTCCCATTTGGTTCCCTTATCCATAGCGAAACTCTGAACAATCCAGATCGCTGCCAATCGAATAGCCTCCGGATCCCATAAAATGGCTTTCGTCTCGCACCTTCACAGGGAGACGGGGGTCCTCCCTGTAGTCGGCCACCTCTCCCTCCTCTGCTACCAGTACCTCATCAGCTCCTTCCGCCCTCATCACCCCAACTACCTCACAGTCGCCCACGCCTCTGGCCCCCCGCAGCATGAAAGATATGTAGTGAATCCCATTGCTTCACTATAAACGAATACCGCAACGAGGCTAGAATTCCGTTACGAGCGGAAGTTCTACAACGAGCAATGAGCGAACAAGAGAACAGAAATGAATACAGTGATGAGGCTAGGCCCCGTTACGACCGGAAGCATGACATTAAGCAATGAGCGATCACGCTCAGACAGCAGAGCCCAGCCAAACGCCCAATATAACGAGGCTGCAAAGCTCTGTCACTGACTCTCTACCAAGGGCTTCCAAAGTCAACGTCTCCACAAGAACTCTCATCACCTGAAGAACTCAACTCACAGCCAACAGCAGAGCGAACAAGGAAAAATCAGCCCTCCTGTCTGCGGATAGGATGAGGCTCAAACAACCTACGCACGAACATGAAGTGCACGTGCTCCAACTCGCCACGCGCTCCAATTCGGCACGTCTCGGCAAAATGTCAGTACGCCAGTACTCGACGTCAAGACGTACGCGGCGAAGAACGATGAAATAAGAATTTATAGAACATTCAAATGCCCAAGTACAAAGTATTATACTCATTCTGTCTTCATTTGCCTTTTCTCCAATTGGGTTCCTCAACAAGGCGCTCACTCCGAGTAAGATAAAAGATAAAGATATTCAGTATCTGCTAGGAGATAAAAAGATAAAAATGTCTGAGGTTTGGGACTGAAAAGTGTTAATAGAATGATCACTACACATATCCTCCAACCCCACTTCCTACCCTCCATAGCTCACCTTCTATCTTTAAACACACACTGCTTTCCCTCCGCCTATAGGCAATCCATGAACTCCCTCCACTCGTCACCAGTTCAGCAGGCCATCTCTGCAGCGCATCCCAACAGGGTCCTACAACTGCCCCCCCCCTTCCCATTTCCGAACAAGAACGATCCCAGTCCAGATCCACCCACAATCTCCTCTCCCAACTCCGATCGGGCCACAGCAGAGCCCTGAACTCTTACCGAGCCCGAACAGGAGCAGCGCAGGGCCACACGTGTACTGCCTGCGGTGCCGCAGACCAGACCACCAGCCACCTCTTTAGCTGCCACGACACCCCTACCCACCTTGCCCTTCTGGACCTCTGGCTGGACCCA
Organism: Trinorchestia longiramus; assembly: GCA_006783055.1. Taxonomy (NCBI): domain Eukaryota; kingdom Metazoa; phylum Arthropoda; class Malacostraca; order Amphipoda; family Talitridae; genus Trinorchestia; species Trinorchestia longiramus. The sequence continues at coordinate 26,804 of VCRD01000618.1, read as the reverse complement.
GTGTCGATGGCAACCTTCCTCTCCAGTGTCCCTTCACACTCAATCTATTTCTCTCCTTTTATCCGTCCCCTACCCGAGCCTCCCCTACACCCCTGAGTTTGCCCAAATCATCCGCTGAGCAAACAATAACTACATTTTTCCCTGGGAACGCCGCGCTCAGCCTCTCGGTCTCAGTTGACTCGAGATGCTGAACAAGCTGCGCGCCACTCTCGGGTTGGTTGAGTCCCGAATTTGATGGTCGAAAACAGATTTGTACGTGTACAGAAACGTTCGAAAACCGAGGTTCCACTGTATTGTGGGTACGCAGTTGCAACAAAATTACCCAAAAATATTTGATCTTCAATCTTGTAAGCATATATATTTGTTACTACAAGTATCCAACGCAGCAAACAGTATTTCCAGTTAAGCAACCGAAATTCTAGAAAACTCTCTTCGGTATTTCAGAGCTGATTCAAGAGATGACTCGACGCACTTCTTGTTTCACTTTATCAATAGATACCGCTTTTTTGCAAAACATCAAGTATGATTAACATTAAAATCCTTTTTTTAACACGTTCTCCATTTTCAGCCATTTCCTTGAGTTTCAGACAGAAAATTGTGCCTCCTAAGCTCGTCATTCACCGACGACAATTTGTTAATTTCAGCGTTGACGGATTTGAGATTGTTATCTCTTTTAACGTCTCTTACAGTTAACCTCTTAAGATTAACTTCCGATGCTAGTTTTCCAGTTGATTTTGAATGATCGTATTCAAACAGGAATTTAATTTCGCCAATATATTCTTACATCTACGTCTGTCCTGTCATTAGAAAATCTAAACTAATAAGATCGTTCAAAGTTAATTTTTCCCCATTTTCGAAAAAAAATATACAGTTCTTCCGAACTTAGCTTCATGTTTGCCACGGTTAACTTGCGTTGGACAATCGTTGGCTAGGTCATAGTTCCAAGGGTAAGAAAGATTCACTAGATATTTATAAAAAATAGCACGCATCTCTCAGTTGAAACTACGGCGTATACCAGATACAGAAAAAGACTTGGAATCAAGCTCTTTTCAATGCATATTTTATATTTTTACCCATCCTGCATAGAAAGACTTCGATCCAAAAGTAAAAACCGATTGCAACGGCATAAAAGGGGATAAAAGTTAGAGTGATGAAAAAAATTAACCCTCTCTAATGTACATTGAAAACAATGCTCTATGAGATAAAAAAAAAGAAAAAATGATTACGAGCTTGCCGCACCTTGATAAGCTCGCGGGCGTGCTGTGCGTTGTCGGCAGTGAAGAAGCAGTGCGCGTATCCTTTGTTGCCCTGTCGGCCAGTGCGCCCGATGCGGTGGATGTAACTTTCCACGCCACCATTCGGGAAGTCGAAATTAACAACGCATGTCAGATCGGGAATGTCTGGAAACATGACAACATTACGATAGAGCACACCTTAGCCGGAAAAACTTCAAGTCACGCACAGTTCTTTACACTTGAGAATTATCTCGATGACTACGATGCATCACAGAAACTTGCGCTGAATTAGCAATTGTGCAATAATTTCCCAGTGATTTGAAATTACTCTAGAATTCAAATTTTTGGTTATAATTTATTGATTTCACTATCAACGAAGTAAAAAAATAGTACCAATAAGCACAACTCACCAGGAGAGAAAATTCCACTTGAATACTTCTACCAGTGAATTTAAACTCCCCCCCCCCCGCAGAACACAATTTCTTCGATTTCTTTTTTTTTAAACTTAAAAGGTCAGTTCCCATTCTCAATTTAAGCTCATCAACATTACGGCCATTATATTTTTTGATGTAAATGTTCGAACTCTGAAATGGACAACAAGCTGGATAATGGTCAGTTAAATCATCAGTGATGATGAAAATGTTTTCTGGCTCCCTGAGTTCTCTGTCCCACATCATTTTCTTTATAAAATCAACATACTATTTACATTTTCATACGCTCAAATTCGCATATCCCGGTTCATGAAATCCCATTACAAAATTGTTGACAAACTTTTTTTAACCTTCATATCTATATATAAACAACAGTCTACAGTTTTGACCGAATTTCTGAAATTAGGTTCTGGACTTGAAAGATTAATGGGCTAACGCGGCTACACAATCAAGCACTAATGTAGATGAGGAAGCTGTGGTCACCTCTGATTACCGCAAAGTCCCTCAAACATGCTCACACAAATAGCAATTCAATTTCTTAGCGAAACAAAGCAAATTAACGATAGCCCTGCACGACCAACGTGCACACCAAATCAGTGACTCAGGATCAATCATCACTTCAAATAAATTAGCCGGAACAATGCGTAAAAAAAAATACCTAACGCCAAAAAATTGTGATCAAAAGTTCTTCTAGTTTTTCTAAAAACAAGTTCTTCTTTATCAGAATATCGGAGTATATGCCTTCAGATCACGGAGATGCGTGAATCCGCACTGCTGACACTGACCATCATTGCACAACTAATAAACAGTATAACAAGTCTTAAAACAAATTGATATAACATTATAGAAACATCAACTGACATACATGAGTACAGAAAGTGCAGTGATCGATTGCGCACGATTTGAAATAAAAAACAAAATTTATCATATGTATAATAAAGTTCTAAAATTAATCACAAATTGAACAATACCATAAAAGCACTTTCCATAGCGGCAAAATTAATACTCTACACACATTTTTAAAAATCTTACCAATCCCTCGGGCAGCCACGTCCGTAGCCACCAATATCGAGGTCTGCCTCTGTCGGAATCCTGGAAAGAAAGAAATGAATTGTTAAATCCAGTTTGTATTATACAAACACTGACTTTTATTAATTAGAATTACTCTCCAACGGTGCATGGGCAGATATCAAGATACGCTATTCGCAGCTTCGCTTCGTCGGTGGAATATGCGAAGACTTACTCAGACAAAACAGAACTTGAAACTCGGCGATTCTGTGCATTTATCTGCCGTCTCATGCTGGCACGCTCAGTGTCGTAGCGTTCTACTCAGCTCTAGTCGAAAGAATTAGTTTATAAACCCTTCCTCTATAAAAACCTGGTCTCGTATAGCTAAGCTACAAACGATGGATTGAAATCAAAAAATACTTGCATCACTACCTTCTTAAATTAACTAAAGTACGCTATTTAATCAACACTGGATTTTTTATGCAAGTGAGTGGAGAACAGTCTTAGCCTGTAAGAAATTTTAATCCCCAACAAAGGTAACGTAGCTAAAAAACGTTTTATTTTGCAAGACAATGCAACTAAAACATTGGAAAACAATTCATACCCATTATATAAAATTCTTTGAATACATGAAACAATTACTTCGTGATCACGTAATTTAAAAGGAAACTGTACTACCTACCGATACATTTGTAGTTCAATTTTTATCTCGTTTGATTCAAAAAACATTTTTATTCAATTTTCCAATTCCTACGGCTGAATGGAAATAATTCGTATACGGATCACTACATTTTTTCTTAAAAAAAAGATTCAGGTGTTCAAATCTACTCGAGAATTTATTCAGAGAACTATTTCATGATACCGAGAAAAAAAGAAGAAATGTACATGGTTTTCCATAAAGAGCGTCAAACTTCAAAGGTGAATTAAAACAAATTCTATATTCAGGGTATAGTCTGGATATTGCTAATAATGTATGTCTCTTGTTTAAGTATGGAACACATTGTCGGCTATATGTCCACCTGCACACGCTGGGCGTCCCAACCTGCTCAAACCATAGGTTGTCAATCTACGTACCTTGCAAGCTCGCTGATAATTGAGTGGATATCGTCCCAGTAACGTTTTTCACCAATGGGAACTCTATTACCCTCATCATCTTCACAGAAAGGGCTACAAAAATCACATCACACAGCCGCGTTCAGTGTACGAGTATGCATTGCATTTTTCAAGAATTTTCAATTTTTACAAAAATCGGCCATTTTGTTTATTGAGGAATCACTCAAGTGGAAGTGGGACTCGTCACTGAAAATTTTCTAATAAAATTTTCGTTAGCTTTCCACAACTGAGTCAGCAAATTGCCTCTACCTCCAGTTGTCGGGTAGCAAATGCTGCGTTAGTTAAACTACGTACGCAATCGTATGGAGATCTTCATGCAGAATTCTATAAAAGGAAATTTTCGGGATGCCAAACTGCTGCGAACTTCGGCTGTTGCAACTAAACCAGTAGTTTTAAGCTACCATTAGTCTGCGAACCGTATGAATTTTATTTTTGAACCATGAGGTGTTCGAACTTTTTTGTCACACTTGATCCGTTCGTCTTTACGATGAGATGACATTACTTATATACAAGCTGCTCCATGACGCATCACACAAGTTTTTAGAAAAATAAACATGAAACTATTATTTGAAGCAAAGAGAAATGGCGAACATGATAAAAAAATGCTTTCAAACTTTGGAACACAAAAGTGTCCCTCAATCCAAATTCGGCGCACTTTACGAAACGCCATATTTTTCCGTCTACTAATGAAGATTATGCTCATCGTGCTTTTATAAAAGTTTAACAAATAAGAATTTTGTACTTAAACAATTTATACTGTAACTATTCCCTCATGAATAGGTTTAAACGATTTCGTCAGCTTTTTCTGCAGATTGTGAAAAGAATTATTTCTCTTAGTGTAAGCACCAGCTTCTGTGAAGTGACAGATGCCAGAAGTGATGCGAGACTCACCATTTAGGACGGTGTCACGCATCCTTTGCGTCTTGTCGCCGTGAATGGCGCGAGCACGGAAACTGCACACAAAAAAACACAATCACATTCAAAAACTTGTTACTTCACTCAATTCAGGCCAGCAAATTCCATTTCTTCTTCATTAACTCAAAAATATTTCAAGTATTCTCACCTTTCTCCCTATACTCCTAGGATATCCTTTTTACGAGTGATGTATTGGTTATAAAATGGAGGTGGTTTTCAATCATCCCGTTCCTCAAGAGTAACTGCCTCTAAAGCAATGCAGAACTAGTCTCAAACGATCCCACCAATTCTGTACATAACTTCAATTTCTTACTGCATGAACATAATACATCAGTGTTACTTACGTGGCAGATCGCAATAAAATTCCGGACCGCCGAATACTATTGTTTGGACTATCGTACTTCCACTTAAAAAAATTGTCATTAAAAGAATATTAGAAAGTGAGTACTAATACATGGTTATTTGAACGTGTTGTTAATAAATGTAGTTCACGACCAGATTCACATGCCCACGTGTTATTCCTTTCGGTACCATGATACAAATATCAAAACCTTTTCAACATATTGAACATCAAATTTTAAAAAAGATGCTTTGTGATGTTTTCCGGTCACTGCATTGTCCTGATCAAACTGTAGCTTGCACTGCCCTACCAGCGTTTGCACAGACACACAAGTTGCTCTACATCTTAATAGACGAAAAATGACAGCGGCTACCAGAGGGACCGAAAGGGTTAAGCTAGACTATTGCCCGGACCTTTGACACGTAGGAAATCCTTTGCAAACAGCAATTAAGTACATTGGAACATTCAAGTATGTTACATTAGATCAAAAATTGTGCTCAAAACCTCAATTACCAGTAATTCTCATAAAAGAAAGAAGAGGAAGACACCACCAGCTTAGTCGACTGGTGAGCGAACTCGCTTGTGATGCGGGAAGACCCGAGTTCGAGGTCCGCTGCCGCCGTGGTCGCTTGGTGTGTGACCATCGGCGGCTAGAATTACGGCATGGGACTTGGGTACCGAAGCAAGAATGGGCCAAAAGGCTTGTTCCTAAGGCCCTATCGCCTCACTCTATTCTATTCTATTGTAGGTATAAACGCAAATACACTCTAGCAGCATCCCACCAGGACTGGCAATGCAATGTTGGAATTTTCTTCCATACGGAGCTTTCAAAACAAAACGGAACTGAAGGCTTCAATGACTGATTCTACGTTAGGTAGTTGAGTATACCAACAATGTGTAGCCCGTCTCTTAGGTACGGCGTCGATACTTCAATTTCCTTATTATGACCTACAGTGATACTACTTGATGAACAAGTTTAGGGCAATTTAAAATTTGGCAGTGGAATTGATGCGTAAAACAATATTAAATATAAGTACATACCCATTTCGCTGGAGATTTTGGCAGACGGAATCAACCATTCTCTTCGTCTCACAGAAGACCATGGCTCGTGCGCCAGGTTGTCCATCTAGCATCTCGCGCAGCAAGTCTCCTAGCCTACACATGTACAGCATAGGTAAATGATTATGACTAATATTAGTCCAGGGCTCGAAATGAAATATTTTTCCCGTGACGCATAGTCAATCACACTGCGTTGCCATTAAACACGACATCTCGAGGAAAGAGACTAGCAAAGAAACTTATAAGAATCAACGCCCCCACACAGCAAATTTGATTTCATGCATCTTCTCTCCACACTCATTTTAATAGATACCAGGAAATATGCAACAGGTAATACCTAGCTTTCTTGAGCAAGATCAGGTCAGCAGTACAAGGTGACAACACAAACAACCTATGCATACATTCTTACTGGATAAAACTCCACTCAATTTCCTTCAATATTTCCATACCTTTCAATGGAATATGATTGGTAGTATGGAGACATAGGAATAAGTTTAATACAAGTAGTTGTTAACCTTATCCATTTTAAAGAAGCACCAACTTCATTCTATTCTCGTGGCTGTTCTTCAACTAGAAACTTCCTCTCTCACTTATCACAATAAAATAACAAGATCATATATACATATATATAGCGAAACTGCTCAAATGCTAGAGGAATTCATAAAAATCCTTTTCCTCATATTCTCTCATTTTAGCAACATTTGAGAAACCACTAAAGGAAATCCTGAGGAGCAAGTGTTGTTTCCTTGCTAGAAGAAATATGTTCACTTAATTTTAAAATCCCACCTTGCTCAACCATATTATTTATTCACCAAGGCATAATGCCTTCAACCTTCCAAAACAAATTGCTTCACGCACCTTAAACTTACTAAACGCACACGATCAATTTCCGTCTACTAGACTCTACAAACACAGCGCATCGCTGCTATTCCTGCTTTTGCCACTCGAATGATAGACAGAGGTTGAAAAGATACTAGAAATTAGTAGTTTCTCTCTTTGAGTCATCATCGAAAGATGGAGAAGATAACTCACACGCACAGTCCTGTTTAGTTACAACAAATAATACAGCTTGCATTCTTATTCGCCAGTGACATTTAGGGAGAACTAAAGGACACTTATATAAAACAACAACCTTTTCTCAAACATTATTATTATAATCCTATTTTAACCATAGCAGCCATATTAAGAGCGGTCTCAGCAGTGTTTCCTCCAAGAAAGAGTAAATGTGTTAATTTTGTAACTATTCTATGCAAACACTAGCCCTTTTCAAAAATGAGTTTACATAAACAACAGAGTATACGTCCGAAACAATCGTTCTGAGAGAAGTGATGAAAAATTACCCTTAAGTGATATAATATACTCTGTCATTATCTCCTTAGATCAGGGAGGTAGCCTACAGTGAGAGGAACTTCATTCAACACTTTCTTACAATAACAGGCTCTTTCGAACATCTGCTATTTTCAAAACAAAAATGTTAAGATCCTAAAATCCATTGCAGTAACTGAATTCGTAAATATAAATATACTTCGTATTCCTAGGAAACAATCTATGATAGAAAAAATGCGAACCATGGATTTAGAAGTTTCACTTGTTTATTTTCATGTAACTTCCGTTCAATTTGTAGAGGATAAAATTACTACACCAGCTTGAAACACAGGGTTTGGGCAAAAATGAAATGGTGACCAATGTTGCTGAACAGAGAATCATGACAGCGGGTATAGGAAAATCTCACATTTTCAGTTTATCATAGTTGCTGCAGATGTGAATGCACTGTGAGATGTCAGGGTTTGCGCGCAGCTCCGTTGAGCCGACGCTGAGCTGCACAGGGTCTGTGAGGAAGCTGGCAGCCAACTCCTGCACTTCTGAGGGCCACGTTGCTGACCACATTAGAGTTTGGCGGTCACTCTGCTTCCATTAAAGACCAGAATAAGTAAGGGACTTCAGCAAAAAAGTAACAGACGATACGACGCAACCATAATTGCCAAAGAAAACGATATCTTACAACTGCGACCTAGTACTTATTAGAAGCAACATCTCCAAGCAATCAGGTTTGATCGCATGCACTATCACTGAAGAGCATGCCCAAAATTGTAGAGCTCATCACTCAATATGAAGAATAAAATACGAAGTTCAAAAAGAAGATATATAATGCACCTATTCCGCGTAAACGTCCTCACACACTTCCACTACGATAACTAAACTAATACATCGCTCCTCAAGTGCTCAATAAAACACCCGCCGATCTACACTCAAAGCCCCCATGGCTAGTCAGAACAAATAAGGCCTTCCTAATACATTCAGGTAGAATTACGTACTCTACTTAGAATATACGCCACGACAAAAATCGCCCAAATCCTCCAATATTTTAGCATTAGTGTTTATAACAGTCGTAACTAACTGAAAAGATGGGCAGTAAGGAGGCAGGCAATGTCGCACACGAAAAAATACAACTTCTTTCATCAGTTCAAAACAACTGAACTTGAATCACCAAAAGTTACTTTGTGCAGAGCATCACTCACTCTTGTGTGCTGCACGATACTTCGGATTTGGGGCTCGAAACCCATGTCCAGCATGCGGTCAGCTTCATCCAGAACCAGGTAGCTGCACTGGCCAAGTGAAATTTGCCGCATATCTAAGAAATCGAGCAGGCGCCCCGGAGTCGCCACCACCAACTGAACATCAAGGAATGCCACTCATTAAGCACAGAATTATTGCATGACTGGTGTTTCCATACTCGTATCATTATACTTAAGATACCTCATAATTTGCAGTTAAAGCATCACATAAAAACACAAACAAATACTATTAATAAAATAGAGCAAATAATACGATCAAATGTAACTTCATAAAATAAATGTCTTTTGTTTTTGATAATGTAATTCAATTTAAAAAGCATCTCCAAAATGCAGTCCTCCCAGTTACGAACAAATACTAGGTTTAATAAACTCATTATTAATAATAAAACTAAGCAGCAAGTGCTTAAAAACGAAGGCAAGTGCCAAGTTTAAAAAGTAGTTCTGTAAAATCTTCATTCATTAAGTTGAATACATGCAGGCGGCAAAAATGTATGCACAAAGTTACAGGTACCTGAGCAGATCTGTTGTACAGATTATTGAGTTGTACATCTCTGCTGGCGCCGCCGAACATAACCACAGGCTTCACACCAATGGCAGGCCCATACTTCGTTGCTACCTCCATAATCTGCTGCGCCAACTCTCTGCACCAACAAAGGAATCTTCACCTAAGCAAACACTTGCGCAATTACCACCCTCAGAGACAGACACTTCTCAAACATCAAGCTGAGAACAGCCTCGAACTTTCAAACGCACTTCAAAATTTTACATACAACATGGAAAACATTGAATTTCTACGAGTACTTAATTGCGCACGAATAGAACATATATAGTCAAGCCAGTTCTGTTGAACATGTTATGTATGCAGAGATTTAACAGTTTAACATCTGGGGTCGAAGCTTCATCATGATAAGGTTTCAAATCACCATTACCAATTGAACATCAAAGGAAACCTATAGTTATAGCACAGAATATAGTCCTTTTCTCTGAATTTCCTTATTGCAACACAGTTGAGCAAGTTATTTTAAAAGCAATTACATCGAGGGCCCGAAATTCACGCACCGAGTAGGAGCAAGCACTAGACCAACGGGAGCGTCTCGTCTCAACTGCTTGCGGTCTTTATAGAGTTGCTGGTGGTGAGCGATGTGCAGCAGGCCTGGGAGCAGGTACCCTAGCGTCTTGCCCGAGCCAGTCTTCAGAAAGGTTGCGTTTTACACAATGAATACTAGCATTTGTATTACTGACACACCACATGTAACAGAAAACCGGTTGGATTAAAAATAACTAAATCAGTCATTTGTGTAAATTAAATCCTAATACACGGGTATGGCCATACGAAATAAAAAATCACACATGAGGTAATATCATAACAAGTACTTGTCCCGAGAGGTAGTGACTATCTCCAACAGGAAGCAAAGAATCAATGAGGCAGACCAGTTTGGGTCAGAAAGCACGTCATAGTGGGCAGCTTCCAATATATTGTACATGAGAGCAATAAAAGGAAGAAGTTTCAAGCGTTCTGCCTGTGCAACATCTTCAACTTAGAGCTACAACCTACACTTAACCAAGCAGTAAGGGTTCTGCAATAGGAGGTTAGGAAACCTTCCAAAATATGCTGACCCTGACAAACACCGTCAGAACAGGGCCCCGTAGCACAAGAGAGAATCAAAAGCAGGGCATCACGTGATCAATATCAGATACTAGTGATGTACCGATACCAAAAAGAGGCTGATACTAGGGTACTTTTAATTTATAGTAAATAGTAATACACATTAATAAGAAGGAACAATTACGCACTGTTAGACAACTCGTGATTGCACTCCTATACAACTATTAAACATGAAACAATGATAATATATTAAATCAATAATATACCGTACTCCTTTAGGATAAAGATAGAAATCTATGATAACTGTACATTCAATACTCAAATTAAAAAATTCTAGGGTTGCGGTGCAGAAACATTAAGCTTTCACTAGTGTCGCGAGAGCCTGTTCCTTTTGGGGGTGTTTATATTCCCACCTACACTGAAAATACGCTCGCTCTCCACTGATGAGGGAGGGGCTGATAAATATTCAATTGCAAGCACTTATAGTAAGGGAAACCTAGGCTTATTTTCATGCCACCACACGAAAGGATTCTCTTCTTTAGGCAACGTTTCCATGTTTCAAAGAGCCTCATTTCCTCTTTCACAGATTGCAAAGTTGAATTATTTTTACTTCTTGACGACTGTTTCTTTGGTGTTTTTGTCGAGGTTCTTTGACGTGATTCCCCTGCAGTTTAATGGGATGTTGATGTAATTTGTCATGAACTTATCAAAGTCTAACAAATCCAATTCCTCTTCTCCAGTAAGTCCAGTTGGTTCATTAGCTGAAAAGCAACCTTCGTCACTATCAGTGCTGTTGCCAGGGGTTGCTGATGAGGCGGCTTCCATTTCTGTGAATCTTTTTTTGTCACAAGAGCAAGCTCCTCTGTTATGCTGTTTAAGTTCATTCTAGAAGTAGTATCATCAGCAGCATTTTTGTACAATGTAACTTGTATCTTGGATCAAAATACGTAGCCAAGATAGCATTGAAATCTGCAAGATAATCCTTGAATCATTCTTCCATCGAATCCTTAAAAACAGCAAGAGTAGATCAAAGACCTGAGTACCTGAAGGAAGAAAAAAACAATAGTGAGCTATTAGAAATATGTTTACAAAATATAAAGGTACATTAGAAGAAAATACTTATATTTAGAAAATATTAATATTTAAAATTTGAATATGTATTAGTTTAACCCTTTCAGTCCTGACAGGACTTCTCAGGCATTTTTAATTTAAGCACATTTTAAGATGCAGAGCAACACGTGTGTCTGTGCAAACGCTGATAGTGCAGTGCAAGCTACAGCTGGATCAGGACAATACAGTAACCGTAAAACATCACAAAGCATCTTTTTTTAAATTTGATGTTAAATATGTTGAAAAGGTTCTGATATTTGTGTCACTGTACCGAAAGGTACACCACTTACCACTGTTCTCACCTGGTACTGCCACATTCCTTCTCAATGAAGAGCTCCAAGAATTTTTTTTGTGGAATGATTTCTGAGGTGGTTGAGGATCTTTCATTCAGTCAGACTGTTGTCTTGTGGAATACTTTTAACAAGCTTGTCAACTTTGCGATTCGATTCCATTTTGTTTGCATTAAGTACTGGCATGTTTGCTGTATCCACGCAGTAGCTGGCAACAGCCTCCTTTTGCTCACACAAACGATCTAGCATGAAATAGGTGCTGTTTTACCTCGTAGACATGTCTTGGATGAGATTATGCTCAGGCAGCTCATGCTGTTTTTGCAGGGTCAAGAGTTTTCCACAAGCCAGCGAAGAATGACTGAAGTGCACAACAATTTTCTTGCAATTAGTGATCATATCTTTGACTATTCTTTGTTCAAATAAAACATCATGAATAACAAGTTGTAATGTGTGCAAGAAGCAAGCCAAGCCACTGTAACCAGTATCAACTATGTTTTTTACCTTATTGACACCATCATTACGAACAAGCACATGTACTTTATAGAATGATATATCAAAATCAGAAATGACGCTCTCAATTACCTCAAATTCTGCTTGATGTATGAGAGCCAGCAAAAGGAGCAACTCGCAAAACCAAAATGTTTCTTTCAAATTTTTTGTTGATGCTATACGCTGTCTGACTTATAAATGAATGGTTGGCATTATTTGCCCAAATATATGGTGAAACTTGTGTTTTCAGAATCATCAACTGTGTTCTTTACTTTATTACTTACTTTGCTATGAATTTCCGGCAGAACTTTTTCCGAGAAGTACTTTCGGCTAGGAAGGACATAGTCAGGCTTTACTTTTTGCATCAAACGAGAGAAACCTATGTCCTCAACCACTGAAAGTGGTTGAGTCACTTGCTATAATTTCTCCAATAGTTCTATGTATTGCTTGCGATTGATCACTATTGATGTCCAAAGGCTGCTCGCGAGCAATAGTTTCGCTGATGGTCATTTGAGTTTCTTTATTTTTAACCTCTTCTGAAGTGCATGTTTTTTTTTGTTGCTTCTGTAAGAAATTGTCTAGTTACCGCTTCTTATTAACTTTCTGTTCCTCTTCTTTCTTGAAATCCTCTTCTTTTGGTAAACAGTTGTATATGCCAGCAGGGCTACTCTTCAAGCGTTTTCTCAGGTCTGTTGTGTTGAATAATTTGCCTTCTTTTCCACCTCGTGAAAAATATTTATTACATACAGGTACATGTAGCTCTTGACTCATTGGTTTCGTCGACAATAAAATGTTTCTATACTACCGATTTTTAACTTCAGTTGCTGATAGAGGCATGATAGTTCAGCACAAGCAAGATACACACACCTACGACCTTCGCGGCTCAACCGCCTGTAGCGCACTGAACTTAACCAGGCTTCGTGAATCACGAGATGGCAAATCGTTTTTTTTCTGTAATTTCAAAGTCTCTTGAGGCATACAATTGAAAATTAATCTACTCGAGAAAAATATTTTGCAATATTTAATAAGAAGTTATGAACTCTGTAAAATAAACAATTAAATTTTAAAATAAATTATTAAAATAAACAAATAAAATAATAATTTAAATAATAAATAATTAAAATTAAATTTTTAAATTAAGTAGCATCGTACTAGCATGCGTTGCGTAATCTCAGGCAGATGTCACGTGTTCTTGCGTGTGTTTGTGAATACGCGTACGCACAGTCAAACCCCTATACTCTGTGTAAATGAAATAGGTTGTGACAATAGTTATTCATGCTCAATCATAATTCTTGCTATGTTTGACATTAAATTTAACTTTTATCATATCTGATGAGTAAATAAATTTACACAGTTAGCTTTCGTTATTAAGCTTGTCTTCCAAAATTTTGCATTACCAGTCTCGTGAAAATAGTATAAAAGTACCGGAGTATCGGCTAAGATCCTTCATTTATTTAGACGTCGATTCCGGTATTCGAGAAAAAGGCCAATACTGCCGATACCGATAATATCGGGATATATCTATCAGATACCATAGTGTAACACATTTCCAAAATAAAAAGTGTAAACTTACTAGGTGACAAAGAACTTGATGCTGACAATGGCATAAGTAGTAAATTTTTTTAATATAACATTGCCTCTGAAAATTATTATCAAAATTATCAATTGCATAAATTGCTTTCCATTAATTACGCATTAAAAAACAATTTGATCCAACATCTCTTATAGTCACCTGTCCGATGCCGATCATGTCGAGCCCCTTCAGAGCAATACTCCACCCTTGAGCTTGTATAGGAGTGGGAGCGTCAAATGCAGCCAGATTCTTGGAAATTCCTTCAGGAAATTGATGATCACTAAACTTCTGGATTGGAGGTGGAACATCACGACCAGTAACAGTAATTTTATGTTGTTTCAAAAAGTTTTCATGATGTTCTACAGGTTCTTGAAGAACTTCTTCATTAGGTTGAAAGAAATCTTTTCTAAGAGGAGGTAAATTCTTGATATCAACTGGTTCTGGCTCTTTTTCAAACCTATCTGCTGATGGATCATTTTGGCTAAATTTATTTGTTTCACGATAATATAAATTACCCCCAAATTTACGATTTTTTATGTTCCAAGCACCATCATCTGTGTAACTCCTGCCACCTCTTCTGGGCTGGCCATCTTCAAAGTCATCATCACTGAAGTGGTGGAGATTGTCCCTGTCGTAGCATGATACTGAGGTGTGCAGGCGCTGCACACAGATGGACAGGGGTGGACAAGGGCTGGAATGTAGCCTGCAGCATTTGGCAAGCCAGCTGGATGAAAACTCAGATGAAAGTTTGTACTTGCTAACAGTAGTACACCTGAAAATCAAATATTTAATGAGAGCAAGCATCATCACAGTAAATAAAAAATGAATGCTTCAATCAACACCACTGCAGGGAAATATGCCAATTACAGTAAATAAGAGCCATTACTATGTCGTTAAGAAAATCTTTTTCAAAACGTTTTAAAATTATTTTACAACTATACACACAGTTTAATCATTTCTGATTAAGGCAATGAGCTTTAGTTCGAGATTCAGTTGATAAATATGAAATTCAAGTGCCACAATGGCTAAATATTTCACCGACTTGGTTGGCAAAGATTAACATGACAGCAACCTTGAGCCTCTAAAAAAAATTGAAATAAGAAAAAAAAATGACTCGTGTAAGATGCTGTTTGCATGATATGCTAGCCTCCTTGACAAAAGACAAAATATACACAATAAAAAGGCTTATATCATGGAAATAAGGCCAAATAAAAAATTATTCATCTGTAAGAAAAATTATTCATCTGTAAGAAAAATTATACTTTGTACATTTTACATGTATAATCGACAATTTTTTCCATCCCTCTCTCTGTCTATCTGTGTGTGTCAGTCCCATTACTTCCTATCTATCACTGAAGAAAAATGATTGAACTGAAATCAAAACGGGTATGCATGTATTACAAGCATTGTATTGTGGATACCAAAGGCACCGGATCATTATAACTTAATTGTTTCTGTTATCAGCTTTCCTCTCATACACGGCCATGTTATCAGTAAATACGGTACAGAATGGAAGTTCTGTATATATTCATGAAAAATATTCAGATTAAGGTAGTACCACAGGTAAAACTAAAATGTGTATTTTGTTTCATAGATCCTTATTTTATCACTTTTAAATAAAGGGATTTCGGGGCCATGATATCGGTAGACGAGATACAGAATGGAAGTTGCATATATATTAATGAAAAGCATTCATTTAAAACAATAATTCATCTTAGGTTTTAATACATTCATCTTTAGAATAATTTTAAATTAGTCAAATTTAAATCGTGGAATTTCCATGGGAACTGTCTAGTATTGAATAACTATTGTCACTGCCTTTTAGTTTGCTGTATGAAGTAGCTGGCAGCATCAGAACAGAGTTGCTCACAACAGTGTTGTTCACATGAGTGTTCAAATCATCTCAACCACTCCCGCCAGACCAGGATTGACAAAGTCCAGTCCCATAGCTTACAACAAAACCCTTCCAAATTTTGGTCCCTCCTCAAATCCCTCTCTGGCAAGTCCAACATTCAACCCCCCAACCAACCCATTACTTTCGGTAACCGAGTCACCACCTCTAACCCCATCATAGCTCAATCCTTCTGCCGTCAATTTACCATCGTCCCTCAATTTCGACGTAACAAATCATCCCGCAAGATCTTCAGATCTATCCACAAACTCCACCCCTTAGACCGATTCTTCCCTCCTTTTACAGCCGACCAAACGAGGGAGGCCATCAAAAAGTCCGGCACTTCCACCGCAGCCGGTCCTGACAACCTCACCATACTCCACTTCCGCCACCTCGGCCCATCAGGCATATCCTATCTCACCAACACCTTCAACCTCTCCCTCTCCCACGCCACTAT
>VCRD01000618.1:0-10490 GCA_006783055.1 Trinorchestia longiramus | reverse complement strand
CCACATCTTCAGCTGCCCGAACACCCCCACCCACCTTACCCCTCTGGACCTCTGGCTGAACCCAGTGTCCACGGCAGCCTTTCTCTCCAGTGTCCCTTCTTTTTCAGCCTACTTCCCTCCTCCTATCCGACCCCCACCCGAGCCTCCGCCGAACCCCTGAGTCGCCCCGGACGACCCGCTAGGCAAACAACAACAACATGAGTGTTCAACAATAATTCACACAAGTGAGATGTATGTGCAAGCTGGCAAAAGAAAAGTGTAGAGAAAATAAATATGGTTTGACAAAATGAATTTGTGACTTTAGGCTGAGCTCGCATAATTTTTGTAGAATTTGTTTAAAAAAATCAGGTTTTAACTAGCTTAAAAGATGTCAGGACATACCACCGAGTGTTTACCTTCTTCTAGTTGAGTACTTGCAACCAATTATGCACTGACTATTGTATTAAATAGATTCTCTGGAAAGAAAATCCTTTTGGAACTATGGAAAATAGCCATTTTGAGATGAGACTGAATATCAAATTACTAGTGAAACTTAAACGGAAAGGGATGCAGATCACGGAAGCTGCAAAAAAAGTTGATAGTACTACTGCTTCAAACAAAACTCCCATCTACAAGTGAATTCACTAATTCGAAGAGAGGCGAGACAAATTTGAAGACGTTCATCACAGTGGAAGACTAAGAACATGAAAAAAAGGACCAAATCATTGAGGCTGTTCAAAATTTAACTGAAGAAAATCAGTTAGCTATGTCCCTAGATATCTCATATGGCGAAGCAAATATTATACCGCACAATAATTTGGTACTAAGCAAGCTTCCCGCCTGATGGATCCAATAAGTGATGCACCCTGATCACCTGATTCTTTAATCCTGAAACGATGAAGTGATTCCAAGTTTCCAAGGCTCAGTGTCAAAATTAACAAATGCATAAATTGTTATTAACATGTTGACTCCGAAGTGGTACGTATGTGTACCAATGACGTTAGGTTCTGTAATTTTTTCAGATCCTTCTAGTGACTATGCATACAAAGTGAAGTTTTACACCAATCAGGCAATCGGAGGCAACGTGTTAAATAATTTTTAGAGAATGAAATTCTGTGATTTTAATAAAAGGCATAATTCAATAAAATAATTCAACTCGTAAAATAATTGAAAAGTGGCCGGGCCTCATAGCCCCACCTTGTCTCCGATGCTGCTTATTTTTATCCGTCGTTCCAAGGTTAAAGTGATCGGTCCTTGATGATACTGAACAAAACTTAGGATGAGAATTTCTTGGCCAAAATCATACCCAGAGATGATGACTGTGTTGGGGGAAAAAATTGATAAATCCTATTTTGTTAAGAAATAAATTATTTTCTAAAAAATTCCCCAAACTTTTTGATCCCCCTTGTATGCCCAATGGATAAAACTGACAAATGCTTCATCATGATTGGCTGAGTTTGAGATAACTGAAGTGAGGTACATCAAAATAGTGTAGGCGAATCAAGGGTAGAAGCACAAAGTGAACTCCAAAACTAATAGATGGTTCGGGTCATTTAGGCAAACAAGCAAGTAATAAAAATACTGTAATTTTTTCCTCATGTTATAATAGAGACCAAGATGAAATAAGAACGAGGAGATAAAATCATAATACATATTGTAATTAGTTTTTTAAGCACATAATTATATGTAGAAGGATTTGCTAGTTTGAAGAGCAGTTTTCAATATTATTAGTAGTTCACTATTGGTTTCTCACTTTAGGCATTATTTCACCTGGTTGTTGATGGTAAATTTATTGTTTAATTTGTTACTGAAAGTGTGTTTGAGGGACAATTTGAATCAACATGCTGCAACTCATGCAACACAAATTCTTTGGGTATTGTACAACTAAATATATTGTTCTACAGCTATGCAATAATTTTCATTGAACTCTTCACCCAATAAGTTCTTTATCTGCTGTCTCTATAATTTTTAGTTAGATTGATAATTATCTCTAACACACACTTGACAAACTACTTTTTCGCCTAAGGAGAATGTAAAATTATTAAATTTAAGTACCTTTTCTTCAAACTTACCTTAACTTGGGTAGTAAATGTATTCTGATTGATGCAATGACAGACATAATCCAACACTTGGAGTAACAAAACCTTCAATTACTTATGTTACCTGCAAAATACTGGACAAAATTTCAAACTTTCAGTTTCTGGAAAAATTAAATAGATCCTATAGATATGGTTAGTTAGATCATAATGCTGAAATGGATCCATATCTGCTTAATAAAATGTAAATAAATTACTTAATCATTTTTGAGCTGCTAAACTGTAAGCCATTACTGTGAGTTGTGTTAAATCCTTCAATTTCTAAACTGTTCTCAAGTTCCAAACATATACAACATAACAATACTTCTTTACAAAATTGTGTCTTAAGTAAAAGACACTATTTAGGCTTTCCAGGAGAATAGGACTAATAGTCAACATCACAACATATTGAATTTGCATGAAAATTGGCCCCAAGGGTGCTTTTGGTAAAAAAATACAATTGCAAATTTCAGCTTGTTATCTCAGTCCAAAATTTGCCACCTCATGAAAATTGCAAAAAAAGAAAAAATGTCTTCAATTTGAACATTTTGAAAGGTCATAGATTTCTTATTATCTATCCTAAAACAAATTTTTTCACATATTTGGTCAGAATAAGCCCAGAAATTTTTCTACACTTAAGTAATTCAATTTGGAAAGAAAATAAACATCCAAGTTGACCATGAGTTAGTATTTTCTCACAAAATGATATGTTGTTACATCTCATATTAAGACATAGGATGTAGAAGTATAATATAATTCTTCACCCCAGTTATTTTACCCAGGTACAAAAACAAAATATAATCCTTCACCACCAGTTATCAATTGTGCAGTTAGTAAAGTTCTGGCAATGGCTCCAATATGTCACCCACAACTGCTAAGGTAATCAACAACTCGTCTCTCCTAGCTGTAAAAGCTGTTAGAGGGGATCTAGAAGGCTGGAGTCTGTATTTCTGAAAGAATGATAATGGCTGAGTTAAATTACAGGGTGAGAATTGGGTAAATGGAGAATAAAAGGGGAGTTCAACAAGTTTTTCAATGCAATCTGAGTGAAAGATTATAGGAGAAAATTTGCCTGGACCATGCATGGAACAAAGTTGGAGAGAAGTAACCGAGTAATTTGCTGTATGCTGATGACATTGTTCTGGTTAGTGAATCAGAGCAAGAACTGAAGAGGATGCTTCAGATTGTGAATGGATACAGTAAAGATTTCAAGGTGAAATTTGGAGGAGATACAAGCAAAGTCATGGTCATATATAGTGATGAGAATGACAAAGATAGAGTGGCACATTGGCAAAGTTAAGATAGGCAGAACTATGGAACAGAAGTACCTAGGATGTGTTGAGTGAAGATGGATGTGCAAGAGGAAAAGGTGAGAAAATGGCAAAAACTATGCAGTGGTGGGAAAAACTCATCAGTGTGGCCAAGTATAGAGCAAATAAGTATGAATGTGTTAGAGCAACTTGGAAGTATGTAGCTGTACTTAGTGCAATGTTAGGTATGAATATTATGGCATGGACTGGAGGAGACCTTGAAAAGTTGGAAGTGCTGCAAAATAGAGTAGGGCATTTGGCATTAGGTGCCACAAAATAGATGGCTGTAGAAGCATTAGAGGATCTATGCCAGAGTCTGTTTTTATAAAGAATGATAAAGGCCGTGTTGAATTATAAAGTGAGAATTGAGCAAATGGAGAATGAAAGGTAGGTTAGATCAATTTGTGAATGAAATTTGAGTGAAAGTCTACAGGAGAAAATTTACTGGGGCATGGAAGAAAACTAAAGATTCAGTAGATAATTCATGTTTGAATTGGAAGACCTATAGATGATTAGTAATTGAGGAATAAAGGAGGTGAAGGGCTGGAGTGAAATTACAATAAGTGGAAGAAAGAAATTAAAAACTAATGAAAGAGTATGGTTTGTACAAATGAAAGTCTAGTATGGTTGGAAAGACTACTTTAACTAGGTATGCCTGTAAAAATATATACCAGATGTAAGACATTAAGTGTGAATAGGCACACATGGAAGTGGAATGAGGGGAATAACAGGTTGTGTATGCAGCATAAGAGGAGTAATTGAAGCAAGTAAGCATCTGGTGTTAGAATAATGTAGATACATGCAGGAGCAAAAGAACTTTTTAGGGATAATTTTTGTGTTGTATTGAGAGAACCAGTAGAATGCCAGGTGTTTTGAGAAGAACTCTAGTATGAGCTTTGTTATAGGGCTAGATGAAGAATATAAATTGGTTGTTGTTGATGCAATGAAGAATTGAACATTCAGTCATCTGGATTACAGTGCTGGATTCAGTCAAGTGCGTGATTTTGTTTTTGCATGGAATGACCCAGTTTGTCCCTAAAGAATTATTTTTAAAGACCCTGGCACACAGGTAAAAAAACTCTGGGATGCCATCTTGTTGAATGTTCTAAAAGGAACTAAAGGCTGTAACAATGGTCCCAGCTGCAGTTAACCCTAAATTTTAAGCAAGTTACTAAATACATTGGAAGCTCAAGACACAAACAGCTCTGTATATGAGAAATTCAAGATACAAGGAAGTATGAAGAAAAAATTCTGCCCTAAATTCGATCATTGGCCCACATAACAAGCCACGAGCCAGGCTGTGGGCATACATGAATTGTGTTTCTCAATCCGCCTCAACCCGGATTCAGCGCTTGTGAATCAACATCTCTTGTAGCGTGACAATCTACATATTTGTGCGGTTGTGATTTCATCGTTTTTTCCAATTAACATGAAAAAAAAATTTCACTATGCATCTCTTTTGTTCTGACCCAATGTATGTGGAGACTGCATAATCAAGGGATTGCTCATCTACCACTCAAAAAAATCCACAAGCTTCCATTAAGATTTTAAAGAAGTGTTGGCAAACTGGGAAGAAGTGAAAACTTTTTTGAAGAAAATCACCCTAACAAAGCAGTATGTGGGTGCAGTATGTGGGTACACCATGAACTTGGGTCATGACAATGTAGTGCAACATTTTAGGGGCATCTTAAAAAGAAGACAGAAACGAGTGTTATTACATCAATTCTTAGTGAAGTTACCTAAAAGAAAGTTAAGTTATGCCAATTTTATTTGTTAGCAAAATTAATTTATATGTTAACATTATTGGAATGCAGAATGGATTAACTGGATTTCTATTATTTTCAACTGGGAAGTTTGTTCTGGATCTGAGAAATTTGCTATATGAGCTCAGTTAAACTTAGATTTGAGGGCCAGTGTTTGGCTGGGGCCTTTGTGATGGCCTTCAATTCCCTCTAATAAACAGGCATACAACAGGATGGCATCCCAGAGTTCAACAGGATGGCATCCCAGAGTTCAACAGGATGGCATCCGAGTTTTTCTCCGGTGAGCCAAGGTCATCTAAAGTAATTTGTCTAGGGCCACCCTGAGTCATTCCATGCAAATGAACCAGCCAAGTGAGGGCATCACTGGAAGATCCAGCTCGTCATAAACAGCCCCACCTGCTTGGCAGGAAGTTACATAAAAAAATGACTATTCAACATCAACGTCGCTTATTCCGTGTATGCACCAAGAAATTTTTCATTGCATCAACAAAAGTCGTGTTACATTCCTCATCCAGCCCTACAAGATATCTCATACCAGAGTTCTCTTCAACACACCTTGCATTCCATTGATTCTCTCTATACTGCCCATGGACCACATCCATGAGGCTCTCTTGATTATGTTCATATTTACTACATTCTAAAACTAGATGTTCAACTGTTTCCCCTACTCCTCTGTTACACTGGACATAACCTTGTATTCTCATTCTACCTCCATGTATGCATATACACACTTAATGCCTTACATCTGACAGCAAACAAGAGTTGGCTGCCAAAACTTCCATCATACATTTGTAACCTTGGTACATTCTTACAGGCATACCAAATCAAAGTAGTTTTCCCATTCATACTACACTTCCATTTGTTCAGACCATACTCTTCTGTTAGTTTTTCAATTTCCTTCCTCCACTTATTGCAATCCTACTCATCCTTTACTTTCACGATTTCTCAATAACCAATCGTCCATAGGTCTTCCAATTCTAACACGAACTGTCATCTGAATCTTCAGTTTTCTTCCATGCCCCCAGCAAATTTTCTCCCAAAGACTTTCACTCAGATTCCATTCCAAGATTTGTTTTAACCCACCTTTTATTCTCCATTTGCACAATTCTCAACTTATAATTCAACATAGCCTTTACCATTCTTTCAGAAAACAGACTACACCCTAGATCCCCTCTAATAGCTTCTACAGCCATCCATTTTGGGGTGCCTAATGCCAAACGCTCTACCCTATTCTGCAGCACCTCCAACTTTTCTAGATCTCCTCCATTCCATGCCATAACATTCAAGCCAAACTTTATGCTAGGTACTGCAACATACTTCCGAATTCCTCGGACACATTCCTACTTATTTTTTCTATATTTGACCACACTGCTTAGCCTTCCCCACCACTGCATAGCTTTTACCACTTTCTCACCTTGTGTACTTGCACATCCATCTTCACTCAACATACATCCCAGGTACTCATATTCCATAGTTCTATCTACCTTAAATTTTCCAATATTCTCCTCTATCTCTTTCAGTCTGATCACCATGACTTTGCTTTTATCTCCTCCAAATTTCCCCTTGAAATCTCTACTGTATCCATCCACAATCTCCACCATCCATTGCAGTTCCATCAGCATACAACTCAGTTTCTCCTCTCCAATTTCCAGTCCAAAACCACTCATTCTCAGCATTTTCCTCTCTCTATCATGCTCACCTTTCATCACATTTATCTCATTTATCTTTCTTCCACCCCCTTTTATCCAAGGAGCATTCATTTTCTTGTTCATTCTATTCATCCCTGTCATTTATTCCATTCATCTCAATCATCCTCCATACAATCACTTTTACCCAGGGACCATTCATCTTCTCATTTACTTTACTCCATTCATCTCTCACTTATGTGCCTGGCATCATCATTTACAACACCATACACTTTCCTTTTACTCCTTGCATCTTCTCCTTTCAGCTTCCTTTCATCCTCTAACTCTCTCCTGAGAGACACAGCCTCTGCCTTCAGCCTTTTAATCTCCTCCTCCATCTTCATGTTTATATCAGCCATCTTCACTTTTTCATCCACCATACACTAATGGATAAAGGATACAGTGCTGAAAGGCATTCAACTCCAATCTTGAGGTCCACTGTACTAGTAGCTGAATTACAATTTAATTATTTCTATTTATTACTTCCCAATTTATAGTACAAACAACAGAAACCAGCATTGAAAAAAGTATTGCATCAGTCTGATTTGAGGTGGTCAAGGTCAGAAGGTTGAAAGCATCACTGCCCCAAAAATGGAGTTATAAACCCACCAGAATTGGCAACACACTTTATCTTTCTATGCTGTTTGCACACACTGCTTACCATGCTCCTAACAGTGTCAAAACTCCACTAGAAGGTAGGATATCACAACTTTATGCCATCAACAACTAAACATCATTTGTATGTCTTGAAAATCAATAACTTCCTCCAACATTGCATTCAATTACTAGACTTTTTGTAAGCACTATTATACTGTAATACTATACTATTTATTTTCTATTATTTCAGCACTCTGACCCTTACTTTTACCTTGATTGTATCAACGGTATTAATATTATTCTGAAGATTATTACCATTTTTAATGTAAGGATGCTGGTGATGTTCATTTTGCTTATGTAATGCCAGGAAAGTACACTATGTACCTATGTTACACATTTTATAGAGGTCCACAATATACACAAAGGTGGTGTGAGAGGTAACATTTGACATCATAGCGCGCAAACTCACATTACGATTTTATTTATATTTAGTGACGAACATTATGAAGAGCTGGGTTTTCTTATGAAACTTGGTTGAAATTAATAACTTTATACGAACCGGAGTTATGGTTGAAAGACTCAAGGCACAATTTGTTCGTTTTTAAAAAAACGTGGCCTACAATCGACCGGTCCTGACCGCCTCAATATTCAAGCTCCTATTGCTAATTGAATCGTTGATCCTTGTAATGAAGACAAAATCTTAAAAACTCACACTGCCAGAAATAACAAATTTTCTCTTAACCACGAAACAAATCCGAGATGAACATCTTTTAGCGCTACTTAACGACATGCTAGATAAAAATCCAGCAGTTATAACTAACGCATGGTACAGAGAGTGTTTCCAAGATTCCAACTACAATGTGCATCACGATTCACAATGATCACAGGGCTACCACTTTTCAGAAGGTTTTTGTAAAAGGTACAAAATATGAGCAACCTATGCACCAAAATGGAAAAAGTACATAATAATGATCATATTGAAATAAATAAGTGTGACCTAATCAGAGTGGAAGTTAAGACGTTTCACATATGTAGGGCCGCTAACATATCGTGATTATTTTAGTATTAAATATTATTACACTTAGTAATATTTTAGAGTAAATCTTTATACTTATTTCACGCAACTCGTAATTATTTTTTTAGGTAAAATTTAATCATAGTCGTGGCTTCAAATGGTAACTCTCGTTTATGAAAGAACGTAGGCAACCACAGGTTCTAAAACTAAACGCCTGTCAGTCGGCGCACAACCATTATCAGTAAACAACAATTCTATTCGCGCTTTCAGTCTCTCTGACGGATACGTTTCTATTGACAATGTGTTAGGGAGTTTTACGTTTTACTTACTTACCAATTATTCTTTAAACTTATCATTTTAGCTTGGCCTGAACGTTCCTCTGTAGGCTTAGCAGTTTGTTTGTTATGTTTTCAATGTTATGTCACCAATGTTATGTTTTGGTGGGAGCCAAACAAAATTTGAGTTATGGTAATAACAATTTATCAGAAGGTAAGGTTAAGGGAGTCGTCTGGTGCACCTCTAGTTGGGGAATTCAATGACAAGATGGGTACTCAGACAAACAAACAAACAATCTTTATTTCCAATCAAGTACACAGTACATAGACATTTAGTACATTGGTTTTTCAAATTCTTAAGGTTAACATTCTTAAGGTATGGATGATGGTGAGCTCCATGCGACGATCCTGGGATGTGTCCATGGGCGGGGAGTTGAGGTCTTACCGATAGGTGCGAGCTCACGGCGTGAAACGAGAAACAGCTCGTATTCATGGCCGGGTTTCGAACCCGCAGAAGTCTTTCTGCACAAGCAGAGACCCGATACAGAACACAGGCCGCAGACCACTCGACTACGGTGGCTGTCGACCGTCTGTTGCAAGACAGGCAACCTGTTGTAAGACAATAACACGCTCCAAGGATAAATTTTCAATGAACACAGTAAGTCTCGAAGCAAACTGTGGTGACTACAAGGAAGCGTAGAAGTTTGTCGACTTAACACAGTGCAGCAAGTGTGAAGAACATGGCTGACTCTAACAGTGGTAAAAGTTGCATGAAGCCACTCAACGAGAGAAATTATCCAACATGGAAGATACATATGAGGATGTGTCTTGTGAAGGATAAACTGTGGGATATAGTTCAAGGCACTGAAACTATATCCTCAACGGCAGACGAGGCAGCTCGGAGGAAGTTTGAATCTCGCCGAGATTTAGACTTGGGCAAACAAATTCAAGCTGAAGAAAAAGCTGTTCACCATGAAGTTGGAAAATGGTCAAAAACTGCAAGATCATCTAAAGGTGTTTGTTGAACTCTTTGAGGAGCTGGCCATCATTGGTGATGCTATAGTAGAAGAAGAGCGTGTGATCATCCTACTATCATCACTACTAGATAAGTTTTCTACTCTGGAAACTGCTCTTGAAGCCAATGAAAAGATACCAGCGTGGGAAGTTGTAATTGAGCGTCTCCTAAATGAAAAAAGAAGACAGTGAGGAGGCCTTGGTACTTCAGACTCCAGTGAAAAATTGCTAGTGAGTTTCAAAAGGAACAAAAAGCTCATTAAGTGTTTTGAGTGTGGTAAAGAGGGCTACATTAAGAGACAGTGTAGAGTCTATCAAGAAAGACTGAGAAAAGAAAATAGAGCATTCCTAGCAAACAGAGCAGTAGATGCATGAAGCTCATCTACAGGTGAAACTATTATGTTTACTAGTGCTTTTTCTATAGGTAATTGTTGTTAAGACTAATAGTTGCAACTCTACGGTATATTCTAACTGTAATTCGCTTACCTCTATTCGGCTGGCTCTCCCGTTGGTGGCGTGTCTCGCGACTGATGTACGTCCTCCAACCGTGTACAATAATGCGAATTCAACAACCTTCGACCGTGACTCACAACCTCTACTTGCGTGACGATTATCCCTATACTAGTGTTAGTAACTGAATCTGCTTAGCCTAATACTTTACAAGTACAGATCTCCACGACAACGACTACTTGTAACGAACAACCAACGTGCAACCTGCACCTGCGCCGCTTCTCGGGCCCACAACCACAGCAACAACACGTATACGACAGGGCTCAA